>MKYW01000373.1:24663-42657 GCA_015776835.1 Aphidius ervi
ACAGAGGGGCACTGAAAATATTTTTTATAACCATATGTAGGTGCGCACCCTCTTGGGCCCAAAGTTTATTCGACGATGGGATTTACTTGCGACCTTAAATATCAATTTGACTATTTTTTATAAATTTTAGTAGGTTTGGGTATTCTTTTTTCTCTGATAGTGAAGTCTTGATGTTTGTTGGTAGTCTAAGTGCATTTCTGTGTGTTGAAAAATGATTACAGACTCTTAATAAGTGTGTAACAGTGAGTGATTCATTGCAGTGTTGACATGACGGTGGTTCAGTATTGTTCATCAGGTATTCATGTGTTGTTCTTGTGTGTCCAATTCTGAGCCTGGTGATGATACATTGGTTACTTCTATTACAACAAGATTCAGTAGTTTCCCAGATATTGTTTCTTACTTGGTGTAATTTCGTGTCCGCATTGGTCCACAGATCATTCCAGCTACTTCGACTTGTTTTTTTGATGAGCCTTTTGAATTCTTGTGGTGTTAGTGGTTCATCAAGTCTCATCAAACCAGTTGTTATAGCTTTTTTGGCTTCTACGTCAGCTGTTTCATTGCCTTACCGTATATTTATTTACATATAAATTGAATTTATGAAAGTACTGATGATGTAGCATCGTAAATTTATTCTACTAGAATTTTAAAACAACCCAATACCGGATAGAGTAATTATAACAAAAAGGTTATGGAAGTAAAATAGAGACTTATTATATTTTAATGTGAATACTTTGATTTTTCTTTAAGAAATTTAATCATAGTAGTTTTGTTGTTTTTCAAAAAAAAAAATCAGTTCAATAGTATAAGATCTATTTCAAAAAATTATTCACAGCAAACTGGTAGACAAATTTCTTTTCATAGTCAATATTTATAACAAGAAACACATGGCAAACAGTTTTCTATTCGACAATAGCTATACCATAAACAAACCATAATTTCGATTTGATTTAAAAAATTAATAATATCATCAGAGATTTTTCTCACTTTCTTTGAGATTTATTAATCAACGTAACTCGATTAATACAATAAACATTTAAATGAGTCTATGCTTCAGAGAAAAATACTTTCGGTCAAATATTTCCCGCGGTAAATTCTCTGCCTAGTAACAATTAAACATGTCTAGTATCAGTTTTCCAGGGATTTTTATTTCTTTCAGTTACAGCAGTAGTACGGATAAAATTCGGCCTCCCTGTCCTCAAGCCATTTTACATACAAAAGCTTCACAACCGCCACCAGTCGAGGAAAAAAGCCCCAAAGTGAATTGGACTGCGGCCAGGAATGGGCATCTATAAAACATAATGTTTTAAACAATTAGTTTTATCCATTCATATAAAACATCTCTCTCTAGCGGTGAAACTTGGAACTATTATCAAAAGTAACTAAAATGAATCACAATCCCGAAAAAGAGCTCAGGAATTGATGTAAAATACTTAGGACGAGCAGTAGCTAAGGAAAAAATGTAGCTAAGAAAAAGATGTAGCTAAGGAATTGATGTTGCTTACCACATAATATTTTTGGCTATATAAGGTGTGTTCGTTCACTATTCACACCGAGCGTATGCGTGGAGCGTATGCAAGGAAGCGCTAGTGTCGTGTGGTCATTTGAAGAAATTTCAGTAACTAAAATTCACCAATGCGTTCGTTATTTTCAGTCATTGTGTTTACTTTGTTAATTTAATAATTTTTTTTCAAGACACAAGAACAAATTACCAATGATTTATCACGAACGAGAGCGAAAGAACTGGAAAAAACAAATAACAAAAAATAAATAGTAAACTTAAGTTACTAAAGTTTCTTCAAATGACCACACGACTCTAGCGCTTCCTTGCATACGCTCCGTGCATACGCTCGGTGTGAATAGTGAACGAACACACCTATAATTCAGGGGTATAGCAATACGTGTATTTCTATGTGGGCTTATTTGCCACAAGGGACCCTAGACTGAGTCTAGTAAGTATAGGTATGGCCCGCCATATTGTATTAAACTAATAAATCGGTTTATTTCTACGCTATCTGTCGCGTTTCTTCTTTACCCGCTAAATTGAATTTCGTTTGATGATTGTAATAAATATATTAAGGTATAAATATATATAAATTAATATATAAATTAATTTAAATATATGAAAAGCTATAGAAAAAATGTCGTAAAGAAAAGAAGGCGGCTACATAGTAATTAATTAAGCCGAAAAAATTAACATGTAAACAATATCCTATACTTAGCTACCATTTTTCCTATAGCTTTTCATTAATTAAATTAAAAAAAAAGCTATGGAAAAAATGGTAGCTAAGGAAAGAAAGTTGCCACATGTTAATTTACAAAGAATTAATTAAGCCAAAGAAATTAACATGGAGGCAACTTCCTTTCCTCAGCTACCATTTTCGATATAGCTTTTTATCGATTTAAAGAAATAAAAAGCTATGGGAAAAATGGTAGCTAAGGAAAGGAAGTTGCCACATGTTATTTTACAAAGAATTAATTGAGCCAAAGAAATTACCACGTAGGCGACTTCTTTTCCTTAGCTACCATTTTTCCTATAGCTTTTTATTAATTTAATAAAATAAAAAGCTATAGGAAGAATGGTAGCTAAGGAAAGGAAGTTGCCACATGTTAATTTACAAAGAATTAATTAAGCTAAAGAAATTAATATGTAGGCAACTTCCTTTCCTTAGCTACCATTTTTCTCATAGCTTTTTATTTAATTAAATTAATAAAAAGCTATGGGAAAAATATTAATTGGCTTAATTAATTGTCTATAAATAAACATGTGGCTACATCCTTCCAATGGTTATTTCTGTATAGCTTTTTATTTATCACACGATAATAAATAAATGAATAAAATTAAAAAATATTAACTCATTTTCAAATTATAAAATAAATCAGTCGGTAGCAGTGATGGGTCTTTTGTCGATTTTTGAGTTTAATACATTGCATGTAAGTTACTGTATTTTATGTATTTTTTGTAATCTATGTAATTTACATATGACGCCATTTTGAAAGTCTTTTTTTTACCGACCGTCAATTAAATATCAAGCCGTCATTTGGTGTTGACAATCAAGTTGACATAGTATTCAAATTTAGTTGGCAAATATAGCTAAAAAATAGATGAAACTAAATATCTTGTGTAGTCATTTTCATTAACCCCTTAGATATTCGCTAGAATAAATCGAAATACTATTGGCAAATATTTCTAAGGGAAGGATGTAACCAAATAAATTATTCGTAGTCTAGATTGATTCCTCAGCAATATTTTCTATAATAAATTCAAATAATTTTTGCAAATGGCTGAGGAATTAATCTAGACTACAAATTAATTTATTTGGCTACATATTTTCCTTAGCTATTTTTGCTATAATCAATTAATTAAAAAACTTTTGGCAATTGTTTTTAAAGAAAAGATGTAACCAAATAAATTAATTTGTAATCTAGATTAATTCTTTCGCTTCTGGCAACCATAATTTCAATTTGATATAAAAGATATTGATGAGGAATTAATTTAGATTAGGAATTAATTTATTTGGTTACATCCTTTTCTTAGCAACATTTGCCAATAGGTTTTAATAAATTGATTGTGGCAAATGTTCCTATGATTATTTCATTAGCCATCCACCGAAATAAATAAAAAAATGTCGAAATACTGACTGTGGAATCAAGGTTTTGTGGCTGCTGTAAGATGGCGCAGTGAACTTTGTGTAAAATACTTCATGTAAGAAACCAAGCCGTGTAAATTACTGTAATTTAAACGGTATATTACACGTGTAATTCACTCTGTAAATTACAAAGCCATCACTGGTCAGTAGCATAGTTCGGGTCGATATTGAAGATATCATTGTCATAATATCCACATTTTCCCCTCCATTCACCCAAACGCAAAGAACGGTCTCTGCGCATGAGAAAAATCTTCTGTTAGGGAAAAATATAAGCCCAGAAAAAAATACACGTAGTGTATACTCCTGATATAATACATATATATAATACATATATATAATACATCCTGATATAATTCCTTAGCTTCATCTTTTCCTTAGCTACTGCTTTTCCTTAGACATTTTAATTCATAAAAATAAATTACATGTATTTTATTTGTTAAATAATAAATGACTAAAGACTTAGCAGTAGCTAAGGAAAAGATGTAGCTAAAAAAAATTATATGGTTAAAATTTGAGCTCCAGAGAGATCACGTGTGTTTTATCCGTTTTATGTTGTTTTATAGGTTTCAAACGTTTTATCCATGGATAATTGTCAACAACTCAAAAACTCAAAATATGCTCATCCCTGTCTGCTGCATATGTAGAGTGATGTAGAGTGTAGACCTCAGGTGTGTTCGTTCACTACTCACACCGAGCGTATGCACGGAGAGTATGCAAGGAAGCGCTAGAGTCGTGTGGTCATTTGAAGAAACTTTAGTAACTTAAGTTTACTATTTATTTCTTGTTATTTGTTTTTTCCAGTTCTTTCGCTCTCGTTCGTTATAAATCATTGGTAATTTGTTCTTGTGTCTTGAAAAAAATTATTAAATTAACAAAGTAAACACAATGGGTGCATTCCTTTAATAAAAAATTTTTTTTCGTTTTGCAATTTCGCCCTGTAATACCGACTAAAAACTAGAAACAGAAACAACGACAAAAGTGATAAAATTCTCTATGCCATATTCCAGACTTTACAGTTTACGATAATGTGTGGTACGACCTATGTGACAATAACAAACAATCACAACAAGTCAATTTTCTATTTCTTTGAGTTTGATATAAACATTGAACAGATATCCATCTAATAATTGGAAGCCAAAAAAAATAATGTCATGTGCCAGTACTGCCACTACGAGAAACAGCTTTTTCCTATAAAATTTTGGCCGGTATTACAGGGCGAAATTGCAAAACGAAAAAAAATTTTCTATTAAAGGAATGCACCCAATGACTGAAAATAACGAACGCATTGGTGAATTTTAGTTACTAAAATTTCTTCAAATGACCACACGACACTAGCGCTTCCTTGCATACGCTCCGTGCATACGCTCGGTGTGAATAGTGAACGAACACACCTCTCTATGCTAAAAGCCCACATTTCCAAGACCCATGGAGGAAATTTATTTTTTTAATTTTTTTTTTCACACATAAACCACACATACTTCGCACGTAATTTTAAGACTTATGAGGATCAGATCGGTATTTAAAAAGTTGTGCCTGCTTTAATTTGTTAATTTTTAAAAATGTTATAAAAAATAAAAAAAAAATTCTTTTTTGAATCTTTTCATTCGCACATAAATCACACATAATCCGCACGTAAAGTTAGGCCTAATTACATTAAGATCTGATCAGTATTTAAAAGGTTGTGCTAGCTTTAGTTTGTTAATTTTTAAAAATGTTATAAAACATAAAAATAAATTTTTTTTTTAAATTTCTTTATTCGCACATAAATCACACATAATTTGCACGTAATTTTGTGCCTACTGACATCAAGAACTTATCATTATTTAAAAAGTTGTGCTAGCTTCAATTTGTCAATAGTTAAAAATAATATAAAAAATAAAAGAAAATTATTTTTTCAATTTTTCTCTTCACACATAAATCACACATAATTCGCACGTAATTTTAAGCCTAATCTTATCAAGATTGAATCAGTATTTAAAAAAATGTGCTAGCTTTGATTTGTTAATTTTCAAAAATGTTATAAAAAATTTAAAAAAAAAATTTTTTTTAATTTATTTTTCCACACATAAATCTCACATAATTTGCACGTAATTTTGAACTTAATAACATCAAGATCAGATGATTATTAAAAAAGTTTTGCTAGCTTTCAGTGTAAGCTAGCACAACTTTAAAAAGAAACAAAAAAAAAAACGCACAAAAATTGCGAATACCGCACAAAAAACGCACATAATCCGCATGTAATTTCTGATATAGTCCGGTTTGATTGTGCTATAATGTATGTGATAACTTTACAGACCTGAGATAGGGACTCCTAAAATAAAAATTTATTTGTAAATATAAAAAAATAAATAATTTATTGTTATTTTTTTGATTATTACTTAAAGAGAAAAAACAATTGCTTTTTCTTTCTATTAAAAGGAACAAATTTGTTAATTGACATTAGACAGTGTTAATTTTATTTCTATTTCTATTATTTTTTTTTAATTGTTTTTACTATTACCAGTAATAAGTCATTGTTTTGTTGTTTTTTAAAGAATCAATATTATCAATTGCAGTATCATTTATTGGTGATGTTTCATACATGGAGATTAGTCTTCATAAAAAAAAAAAATATAAATATCATTTTTATTCCCCTTTGATGTTTGACAGTTAGAAACAATACATTTTTGTACCATTTTTCCTGCTAAAGAAACAGTGGTGATAATAAAATAATTTTAAATATATAGTTATAAGTTATAACTTATAACTGTCATTATCAATATTTCAATGTTTCTAACATTAAAACTATATAAACAAAAGGATTGACATATCTATATAACTTATAATAAAAAAAATAAGAACTTACTTTCTTTTAAATGTAGAATCATTAATAGTTTAATTAATTTATTATATTATTATCATAATTTAAATCGTTACATTAATTATTAAATAATTATATTTTGACTTGTCACATTACCACATATCATAAAACATATCATATGTACGGAAGCCCGGTCCGGCCATTCTAAAATATTATACATGGCGCAGAGGTGGTGGTGGTGGTGGTGGTGGTGGTGATAAAAATAAAGCTTGTTCCCAATTTGATAGTGCTGATGGATCCAGCTTTTGTTGTGATGATGCCATGTTAACAAGAGATGTAGCATGAACTACTGCTTTTTGTGCCACATCTTGTTTTGGTGCTTTTGCTAAAATCAAATCAATAAAAATAATAATAATAACGTAATTATAATAATAAGTAGAAAACATTTTAATTGCTTACATAAGAAATTATCGTTTGGTTTATTTTTGGTATCATCATTTTTGGTATCATCATTTTTGGTGTCATCATTTTTGATTGTTGATTTTTCTGTTTTTTTATTATCAGACTTTTTAGCTATTAAAACAGACAGAATTATAATATTGCAATATCAATAAGAATAAATAAAATAGGTTTAATAAATAAAAAGCTTACTTTTTTCCATAGTTTTTTTTCCTTGTTTAGTTTTAAATGATGTTGCACTTGAATGTGCTTTTCCTAATAAACAATAATAAAAATATAACCAATAAAAATAATAACAATATATTAATCATATTAATTGATAATAAATTAATCGCTTTTTTATAAAATAAAAAAAAATAACCTTGAAGTTTTGATACACGCTTAGGTGGACGTCCTCGTGGACGAGGTATTATTGTTTTTACTTTAACAGGTGGATCACGTGAGGATTCACTTACTTTCCCCATTATAATTAAAATAATTTAAATATTAATCAAATAATTAAAATAATATTTCAGTTAATAAATTAATTTTATTAAAATTTTTTTTTTTCTGAAGCGCTTGTAATTAACACCGGCGTCGAAAATGGCGGCAACAACGCTATTTTAGTCTCACTGGCATTTTCTACCAACTTGAAAAAAAATTAGCCACTAATTACTATCAAGGGTGTCCAACTGTGTGGGTGTTTATTTATTTCAAGTTGTAACACTTGACATCGATTGATGGGTGTTTTTTCTTTTCAAGTTGGTAAATAATGTCAATGGCCTCATGGGGAAACGCCTTGAGATTAAAAAATGTGAACAAAATGGTGATTGATAATATTCATAATGATATAAGTATATTATATTATTTAGGTATATAATAAAACATTAATTTTTATATTTATATTTTTTAGATATTGATAAAAAGTTGCAACATATAAATATACTTTGTCATACTGAATGTAATGGTTGGTAAGTTTTGCAAAATAAATTAAAGGTAAAATAATTGTTCCATCAATTTATGTCAACCTTTATAATTAAAAAATATATTATTATTATAAAATTATTAATATAAATAAATTTTATGCAGAAATAAGGTTGAAATCAAAACAAGGAGATAATATATTCACTCATAGTGAAGGTCCAGCTGATAGACCAACTGGTAAAACAATTTGATTCTGATTATTTAAAAAGATGTGTTGATCACTAAAATTAAACACCTGGACAACTACAAATCTAAGTGTCAGGTATGAATTTACATTTACTTATGATCATGTATTTTTTGAATCAACCGATCAAGATAATGTTTATAATATATTTTAGGGTTATAATGTAACAAGAACAATATATCAACGAAAAATTAATGATAACAATACAGCAATGACATCAAAATTTTAACTTGTTGATTTAGCTAGTTTTGAAAGACGTAAAAATACTGGTGCAACCGGTTGAAGATTTAAAGAAAGTGTTCATATTAATAAAGCTTTATTAGCACTTGATAATGTTATATAATCATTGGGTAATAATAATTCATCAGCGTTTATTGGTCATTGTGATAGTTAATTGACAAGATTATGTGCTAATTAATACAATATGTATGAATGAAAGAGCTGAACTTGCTGAAGAAGCTAAAAATAAAATGAACGAGGGTTTAATTAAAATAATTGATGTATTTAAAGTTATTATTAATGATAATGTTATTGATTATGATTTATGTAATAAATTAAAACAATTACATTATAAAATATTTCAACTTCATGATTATCAAAAGAAAAAAGATGCTAAAATAATACATCAAATATCACTTGTGGGTGATCCATCAATGAGAATAACAACAAATAATAATAATGATGAATTTGATGGTTCATTAGATTCAAGTATTGAAGGTATTCATCTTGATGAAAAATAAGCTGAACATACAGTTTGTAAATCAAAAAAAAATAATCAAGTACAAAATATTAATCGTGCATTGGCTGTTAAAGAAGAACTTGTGTCAAGATTAATAATAAATGCATCCCAATTTGTAGAATCAAAAGAATTACAAGATATGGAAAATGAAATTAAATCATTACAAAGTGAAAAAGAACAACTATTAAAATTATTAGAAAAAACTCAAATGCATCAGTAATAGCGCATCACCAAAATTAGCTGACACACGAAGGAAAAAGCTATAAGAATTAGAAAAAAATAACTGAATTGAATATAAAATGTGTTGAGCAAGGTNATATTATTATTTTATAAATATTATATATATATATATATATATATTCAATATGCCTGTAAACTTACTAATTCTATATTTATCTCATAACAATATGTAGAAAAAAAAAAAAAATTGAAAAAAATAAATAAATCAAATAATGTACATGAAAAAAAATTGTTGTATATATTATTATTTTATCCTTATTTTATAAATATATATTACCGAAAAATAGAAATTATTATTCAAATAAATAAACTAATAATGAATGTTAAGATTTTTTTTTTATTTATTTATTTTTATTTTGACATATTTTACAATCTTTAATCATGGGCGATGGCCCGTCAAATTCATCTGATTTTCCGTCTTGATGATGATAATGTTCAATGCAGCATAATCAAGAAAATCTTTTTTCGTTTTGAATTTTTCTGGCAATTTGTCCCATACAGCATTTATTGAGTTTGGTGTAAGCAGGAAAATATATCTCCCTGGTAAATTTGCAATATCTTCTGTTGACATTTTTTCTAGACTCTCAAGATGACAAATAAGCTGAATCGATTTTTTCAATGATGAAACTGATCCCCAGGTAATTTGAAACCATGCTCTCAATTTTTGTACATTATCCAATGCACAAGTAAGAGTCCATAAATTGAAATGATAACTCAGATAGTGAACATAGTTTTTTTGACATACCTTAGTTGGTAGTTTTCCATGCGCTGGACAATCCATATCAATCAAATCGATAATAGTTTTATCGTCTTTTAAAATATTGCTGAGCCATTTTTTTTTCTCATAACCTTTTACATATACGTAAATTGATGACTCAAGGCTGTCATTTATAATTTTTCCATGTTCATTATAATCAACATCTCCTGAGTTCCATAACAGTCTATGATGATTGTTCGTTAACCAATTATTTGTGTGTTTGCAAGCAGATAATAATCTACTCATGGCACATGGGGGCTTGAATACCACCGACTTGATATCATCTTCTTGATTCGAATTTGCTATGGCAAATTCTTTAACAATGAAACTTCAATCAGCATCATAAAATCCTCGAACATCAACAATATATTCAACCATTATAACTGAAATCTTATTCAAGACTGAATTTTTTTTCTTTGGTACTCATATACGAAAGAGTAAAGATGCGCGCACTTTGGTATCAAATTTCTAATTTTGTTTGTAGAATAGTTTAAAAAGAATAAAACGTCAGCACTTTATACTTTGAATTCAACGAAATATAAACAATATAACGCGCGCAACTTAGTATCAGATTTCTATTTTTGTTTATAAAATAATTTAAAAAATAAAACGCCAGCACTTTATACTTTAAATCGAACAAAAGATGTGCTTGCTTGCATTTGCTTTATATATTGTAACTGATTTTTCTATCGATAAAGTAGAAGCGTCAATTACTATGGGATCAACGAGGATTCCTCACCATCCTCCTCTCTTACCGCCAGGAGGGAGACAGCTGGTGTATAACGGCAACCGACGAACCGTGGGGTAGTTTCGGGAGAAATGGCCGCCAACGGCCATTTTGGTAGCGACTAGTTCAGCAAGAAATGATAGAAGGGCGCGGTCCACCATATTGGTTTCGAAACGTCATTCTGGCGTCAATACTAAAACGTATATGGTTTTTAGTATTGGCCGGGAGCGTAAAAACCTAACCCCGCGGCAGTGGTTATTACCGTGATCATTAACTTTGGTTTAACTAACTCGCATGACCTAAGTCAATTCGAGAGCGAGGATATTTGTACCTCGCAGGCTTTACCAAATATCCTCCTATTGCCTACTCACTCTAGTGCACCAAGTAGTCGAACATAAAGTCCATCCGCAGCCACGCTGGTCTTACGCCGGACCACTCTATGCAGTTGACTACTCGATTATAGGTTACCCTGACAATAAGTAACCACACTAGAGTGAGAGAGCGAGTGATATACAACGTCCTACCTATGCAGCGTAGCGACATCGTAAATCACCCTCGAGAGCATGCACCACGCATCGGGAGCTTGGTTGGACTCATCAATGACATCAACCAGTTCCATCCTAGGACCCAGTCGACACCACGTCTAAGTTGGCTAACTCCACCAAGGAGTCATGCCAGCTTCACCAGTGTCATCAACTAGCTCTTCCATAGGAACATGTCGACATCACCAAGTCACCAGCCAACTCCACTAAGGAGTCAGCTAGCTTCATCGGAAGCCAACCACGGACTGTCACCAGTCCCGGTGCCAGCTCCGAGAGCCGACCGACGACTGGCAGTGAGATGTCAGCGATCACCAGTTTTATGGATTCTCTATCCGCTCTCCCGTTTGACCCACTCCATACGACCATCTGTGCGCACACCTGATGTGACTCTCCGATAAGTATCGAAGTAGGGGATAGAAATCGATCATATTTTAATCTGGATTATCCGCTTGTGGCGGATGTCTACCAAGTCAACACTGACATTCAGGCGAAAGTAGATATCACTACCGAGGCTACTCACAAACCGGTGGTATTAATTAGCGTCTTAGTCGATAAAACCCTTCAGACCAGACCTCTAATTATTTTCGGGAGCGCGAGATCTGCCAAATCTCGTTACAATATATATATTATAACTATTATTTATTTATAATAAATATATATATTTTTATTTATAATTATTCGGGGTCTTAGCCCCAAGGTAAGGTATCAGTTCCACAATTTTGATCGAGAGCTCGTTTATCATCAGCCCAGCTGAGTGCAACTTTACTCTGTACAATAGTACGTACTCGATGATCCTTACTTAGTATTAAATGTTGATTTTTTTTCAATATATAATGATCGAAAAGACACGCCATATAATTATCATAATTCATATCTTTCAGAACTAAACCTTTTACACCTTTTGCTTTTTGTAAGTTTAATTATCATCAATGTTCATGACTTTATAACATTACAATTCGGCTCTTAAACCAGCAAACTCAGTCATAATTTTACCATTATTTTCATCCTTCATCAGACCAATAACTTTTTTGTTGACTCTTGGCATATCATAAATATTATTTGAAGGAAAATCTGATGTGTCAAATCTTTCCAAATTTTCCTTCATTCTCTTATAAATATCAGGAACTTTGAAACTTAAAATACGTGAATCTGTATCCATATAAAGTGCTTTGACATCATTGTGATTGAATATTTTTTTGATATAACTATAATAAAATTCATAGATCCAGATTTTTGGAAGATTTAATATTGTAAATCCAGAATAAATTGGTCTATTGAAAATTATTTTCACTCGTGACATTTCAATAATTGTAATATCATCTTTATAAATTGAACAACTGTGAAAATTTGGTTTTGCTATTAATGCTTTAGCTCCATAGTGACCTTCCCATTTTGTCACTATTTTAACATTTTTTTCTTTCCTCACATTTTGCAGTGTTTTACCATACACACTGTTTTTCATCAATTTGAAAAAATTTTTTCCAAAATCTGTGGTCACTTGCTGACGCATACTAGTATTAAGATCAATATACTTTTTCAACTATGAGCTTTGTTTAAATTTCAATATACGATGAATTTTATTCAACTTCATGCCAAGTCCCAAATATAGTTTTAAATTTCTATAATGTATAACATAATTTTTTTCCGGAAATAGAGTTGTCATTAATTTTGATTGCTTTGAATTTGGTGCTGTGAATTGCTCTGGACACAACGGTAAATCTTTATGCCATTCATGTAAATATTTTGGATAATCCCATTAACCTCTAAGATATATCCAATTCCAGCTTCATCAGATATATTTGTCACATCAATATTTAAATTATCTTCCCACTGAAAGTCACCATATGGAAGATATTGACTCCTGCCAGCACCATCTAAATTATTTACATCAAAATACATGATGTATGATTCTTCTTCATCCGGATTAGATTTATCACCCATATATCGGTTGTTGGCTTTTGCGTATCAGTTCATGCATTGTGCAACACCACCTCGAATTCTTTCCTCAATGAAAAGATGCATTGCTGGATCCGTCAAAAGTTCAGGTTTCACTCCTGTATATTTTAACATTGCATCAAATGCTAGACCTGGTGCAGTAAAATAATGAAGTGCATCTAGACTGTATGTTGATAAACAGCTCAAACAAAAATTTTCAAAAATATCAGCCAACAAAAGCACATCAGTTTTCAAATATAAATATTAAATATGAATATTCGCCTAATGTCTTTATTTCAAATTTTTCTCATATATTTTTGGCATGTTCATAGTCAGCATTGGAGATGTCAGCATCATTTAATTTTGAGAAAAATTCTTTTTTTGGTGGTAGAGTTGTTTCAGTTAATTTTTCCCATGAGTCAATATATTCGTATGGAAATACACCTTTTCTACACAATAAATCAAAGTATTCGCTATTGCATTCACTACGTGTTATAATTTTTTGATCATTGCTCGAATCAGATGATAATCTATCAATACTACTAGACATAAATCTAAATGAGTCAATGAATCTTAAACTTACAACAGAATTATTATGTGTAATAGAAAAATAGTCTTCTTTCTTACCAAGATGGTTTTTCCAACAAGATATAAATGTTTCTAAACATTACTTAAGCACTTAATTTCTAACAATGTACTTTCAAGTACACTACTTTTTTTAAAGTTATAGAGTGTACCAGACATAACTTCTTTTTTTTGAAGACACAAATATATATATGTGTATTAGACCGGTAAAAAAAAAAAAATTCCGGGCTACCGGGTCAATTGAAAGAGGTCGACTCAAATGGGAAAACCTCAAAATATGAGCCTCCTATCTCAACTCTAAGTGGTTCCTCACGAATTTTCTCTTTTCCCATCTAATTAACATAGGAAATTTTTTTTTTTTCACTTAAAAAATTATAACTAAAAAACTATTCATTATATTTGAATTCTGTAAAAAGCAATCGAAAGATGATATTAAGACGCACAAAAAACGTTCATATGGTATCTGGTTTAAAAGATTTTTGAAAAGCTACAGTCGTTTAAAGTCTTGATGATTTTTTATTTTTTATGTTTTTCATCTTTTAATTATCCAAACTCATAGAATCCGAGTAACGTTTAAAAATAATATCTTCTATGTATACAAATATTGTCATGAAAGAAAAAGAAGGGCGTAAGAGCAATTTTTTAGTTTTCTTTTTAATAAAAGTCAAAAAGTCATAAGGTTATTGACCCCAGCCCTCTGACGACGATCAATACAAATAGAAGTAAATTAACGTTAAATTCTGATTGGTTATGAGCAAAGCCAGGATGTTCGTCAGCGAAACTGGTCGGCTGAGGGTGCCATGGTCACTAGTAACTTAGTTTGTTTATTTAAAAAAAAAAAAAAACAGATACACTTACGAGTTTAATTAGTACGAATGAACTATGGCCGGTATATTGATAAAATAAATTCAATTATAGATATATAACCCTGGTTGATTAAATGTTCAGACTTAATTTGTTTATTGTTTAGACAAAAATTTAAACATTTAAATTCAACATTTTTTTAAACAATAAATTTAACATTTTTTTAAACAATAAATTCAACATTTATTTAAACAAAAATTTAAATATTTGTTAAAACATTGAATTCAACATTTTTATAAACAATAAATTTAACATTTTTTTAAACAATAAATTCAACATTTATTTGAACAAAAATTTAAACATTTGTTTAAACATTAAATTCAATATTTTTCAATGTTTAAATAAATGTTGAATTTAATGTTTAAAAAAATGTTAAATTTATTGTTCGAATAAATGTTGAATTTATTGTTTAAAAAAATGTTAAATTTATTGTTTAAAAAAATGTTGAATTTAAATGTTTAAATTTTTGTCTAAACAAAAAACAAATTAAGTCTGAACATTTAATCAACCAGGGTTATATATCTATAATTGAATTTATTTTATCAATATACCGGCCATAGTTCATTCGTACTAATTAAACTCGTAAGTGTATCTGTTTTTTTTTTTTTTTTAAATAAACAAACTAAGTTACTAGTAACCATGGCACCCTCAGCCGACCAGTTTCACCGACGAACATCCTGGCTTTGGTTATGAGCAGTATTTGAATTATCCAATAACCGTAAAATCACAAAGGAAGAAAGAACAACGCATTTTTTTTTCTATCAAATAGATATCTTATCTGATAGTTTGTCGGCTGTCATGATCATCAGAGATTTATTACGTTTTTTTGATTAATAGTAAATTTTTACTTTGAACAACGGGAAATCCATGGATTTTTTCTTATAAGTCGTGCCAACGTTTCTTTTTATTAGTTGCGTCATTTGTATCGTTTTTTATTATAATATCAGTGGTCTAACCTTAAAAATTTCTCAAATTACTTTGTTTTTTCTTGTACTTACTTGAAAGAATTCACTAGTGATTCAACATGAGTAAAAAAAAAATTTATCTGGTTGGTCTGTTGAAATCTAAACTTTCGAAGCGTAAACTGCCAAGTACTTGGGATGTATTAAGTGTTTTTTTTTATCAGCATAGAGAAAAGAATTTGACGGTTCAACAACGTGCTAGTAACGTGGTTACGGATGTTGTCAAGATATGGACCCAGTGTAAACTTCCAAGTCGTTAAATAAAAAATATCATTGTTAATGTAATCAAGTTATATAAGATGTGGCAAACTCTACAGCGTAATCAATATCGAACAAATTCAATAGCACAAAAATTAAAGGAAAATAATTTTCAATACAAACTTAATGATTTGTTCGATATACTTACTCAGAGTGAAGTGAAAAATTTGACTGATGAACAAAATATTTTCTTAAATAATCAAAGGCAAAATTGTCGTACCCATATTCCTCGCAGTAGTTCAGGTAAATCAGTTGAACATATTGATGAACAAATGGAAGCAGAAAGCAGCGAATTAAATCAGGTACTGTCGAAATTTTATTTATCACACAAAATATACAATTCAAATATAATTTGATGATTAAATTATAAAATGAAAAAAAAAAAAAAAAACCCAATAATACTTTATTTTACAAATTTATAAATTATAACATAAAATTCATTTTCAATAACGAATAAATTTTACAATGGAGTATGATGATTACTAACTATTATTTTTATAAATAAATTGTGAATTTTACATTCTTTTCTGTATATTTTATCCTACATAATTTATTCCATTATGTTAGTTCAAAAGTAAAGATGTTTTCTATACTTAAATTACAGAAAAAACTGTGAGTGAACGTACTAATGAGTAGAAGGTGGCTCTTCTGGGTGACTTCCTGGAATTCGGTTCCCCCTCCTTTCCCCCTCGTGTGTGTTGTACCGGGTTGCATAAGCCTACAGTACAGGTTGTATAGGGTAAAAATAAAATAGCATAGGAGTGAGTGAGAGGTATGTGTGTGAGTGAGAGGTATGTGTGTATGGTATAGGAATAGGTTGCATGGGGTTGTATAGTATAGAAATAGAGTGTAAGGGCGCGTAGTGAAAATGCATGGGTGACGTCACGGGGCAACGGTAAAGTACATATAGAGCATAGTCCAAGCGTAGTATAGANTTTTCGTATAGTTTTTTGAAATGCGTAAATTTTTCCATATACTTTTTAATTTTATATACTTTTTAATTTAGTTTTTAAAAGACGTAAATTTTTGATAAACACAAATAAAGTTTTTGAAATGAAAACAAAATTTAAATTTGAAAAAAAAAAAATTAAGAAAAAATTTTACGAAAACAAAATTAAAAAGTATATAAAATTACATATAACTTATTTTTTAAAATCTTTTTTTTTTTTTTTTGCTTAAAACAAAACTTAAATAAAAATATATAATATTATTCTTAACCTATAGAAATAAATTTTAAGACTTTTTTTTTTTTTTTTATTTGTTAAGTTTTTATTTTCTTAAATTCTAATTTTTATAATTTTTATGTCAAATATCAGTTTCATCCACACCGCGCATACTTTCCGGAAAATCTATTTCAGGCGCACGAGGTACACGTAAATGTTTTGGTATAGCAACAGCCTCATTATAATTTTTTGGTTTAATAAATTCATATTTATTCTTCATCCACTTTTTTATATGACGAACAAATTGAAGGGCGCACCCTGTTTCTTTTTGTAGTCCATGGTGAATACAGGTTGTTGACGGCGGTAATTGTTTGATAAATTCGGGCCAAAATCTATGTTTAGCAACATCTCTGATTGGCATGCATAGTACTTTCTCGAGATATTCACAGGATTCATTGCCAGAACTCAAAATAAGTCTGCTTTTTGATGCGATGGTCCTTAAAACTTTGATGACTTGTGCTTCCTCAGACTCACCATCGAACCAATTTATTTTCAGTCTACGTGTACGCATCAGATTTTCATAACGTCCATACGCTGAGAGTATTGTAAAGTCACAAGGTGGCGTTAATAACCAGCTATTTTTTCATTTATACCAAACACAGCAATTTCTTCTGGTGAAAAAGTCACATCATTTTCTACAAAACCAAGAACAGCAACAGCGATATCCATGACGACCAAATAAAGACTGAAGTAGTTTATCGAAAACACAGACAGATTCAAAATTCTTATTATTATTTTAAAGGTGGGGGAAAAATATACAAGTCAAATCATCTTTAAATACAAGGAATTTATCATTATTATTATTTTTTTTTATTTATTTTTTAATCATAATCATTTATCATTATTATTATTATTATTATTTATTTATTTTTTTAAAATACAAGTCATTCATTCATTATTTAAAATTATTATTATTATTATTATTATTTTTCTTTATTCATTTATTCATTTTTGAAATACAAGTTGTTATTCATTTCTTTATTTTTAAATACAAGTTATTTTTTTGTTTATTATTTTTTTTTTTTTAAATACAAGTCATTCATTCATTATTTAAAATTATTTTTTCATTCATCGTCTTTTTCCATATGGTCTACATAATGAGAAGGTGT
>MKYW01000374.1:24565-39741 GCA_015776835.1 Aphidius ervi
ACTATCTTACTACTCCCTCTCTTCTTGTTTGTACCTTAATTCGAATAAACGAAAAATAAATCAGAAAGCAAATAGATTCGAAACCGAACAGTCATCGCAATACGACTCCATCAAACTTAATATTCATATATCTGGTGTATGTCAAAATTGATAATTAAAATAAACAAATCTTAACCGAAACTCGTGTAATAATCTACTACTTATTTCACGCCTTAACATCCACGCAGAGCAACATAGCGTTTTCTTGTTTCAAACAGTTTTAAATTAGTTTTCATATGTCTTATTGTAGATTATAATTTTAGGTTTAATTGTTCAATTTGAGCATTTGACAATTAAATATATGAATAAACTAGTATTATTACGATATCCGTGGCGACAACGTTTCATGACTGACATTAGAACGTCTTTTCGAGAAAAAATAACTGCTGCAACAGAATTTCGATATCTTGAATACTTTTCGAGAAATCGAAGAAACAGGATATCGAATTTTTTTTTTTTCGTTGTCTTTTTATAAATAAATAAATAAATAAATATTTAAAAAATGATCAGATATATCAAATTTTTATAATCACCATTCTTTTCTCCGTAGAAAATACTACATAAATCTTTATAAATATTGATTTTTGTAGATTTATTATCAGTAAAAAATAGCAAAATAATAAAAAATGAAGAAAAAATTTCGATATTTTTCACGTCTAGAGCTTTATATCTTGAAAAATATTTATTTAGATTTATATATAATATTTATTTACATATTTAGATTATAATATTATATTTAGCAAAATTTATTAAAATGTCATTTTACCGATAGTCACCGAGGGTACTAATAAAGTATTTTTGTGACTGCATTTTATTATCTCTTATGTTTTGAATTTTTTTTTTCTCCATATAGAATCAATTACGACGCTCAAAGTGTCAGACAATGGAACGGTTCAATGGTACGAAAGAGAAACTAATCAAAAAGAAGATATGAATCAGCCAAAAAATAGAAAACGAATGTTTTCTCAACATCTTGTGAGTATTGTAAACTTTTTATATAAATTCATCAAGAATTATTATTCTTATTTTGAACTTTCAGAGTACTGACATGAATAATTTAATAAGAAATAAACGTGATACACCATGTATTCCTGGAGAGGAATCATCGTCCGACTCAGTAAATTTTTCAATGCTGAATAACAATAACTCTTCTAATACTGTTTCTTCTATAATGAACAATCTAAACCAAGGAACAGCAAATATTAAATATTCTAATGATCCCAATATAATACTACTACTAGGCCTTTCTGGTACTGGAAAAAGTACGCTTGTTCAATATCTTTTTGGCAACAATGCTAATTTGAGATCAGTAGCAAAAAGAAATAGTTGGTGTGAGGCAACTGGTGATTTTTACATAGAAGATACTGGTAAAAAAATTGGCCATAACTCTCTTTTGTCGCATACAGAGTTGCCTAATCTTGTAATTGATCCTGAGACCAAGACAACAATCTATGATTGTCCAGGATTCAGCGATACACGAGATCCTGAACATGATATTTCTGGAGCCTATTTTATAAAAGCAGTTTCAGATAAGGCAAAAGCTTTGAAATTTATTTTTGTAGTGAATTATATTTCAGTTACAATAGGAGCTAACAGAGAAGAGTTTATGACACTAGCTAGACATGCAACAAATATGATTAATAATATTTCGAAATATCGTGAAAGTATTGCTCTCGTAGCAACAAAAATTAGAGATAACAAAACAGATAAACAGAGAATTATCGCCATCACTGATTTTTTGCAAGATGTCAGACGATCACTCAAAACGACTAATAAAGAACCAAATATACAATTATTTATTGATATATTATTAACAACGAGTGGTCCAAATAGTCGAGACTATACTAGAATAAGTTTCATGCCAAAGTTAAGCACAGAAGGACGTCTAATTGATTTACCATTATTTCAAGCTCATAAACAAAGTCTTCTAACTATAATACATAATAATATTAAATTCACCAAAATTGATGCAACAGATGTGAAACCTACCATATCAAGTAACTCAGTCTACTATATTGATGGTTTAGTCAACGAAGTATCTCAACAAATGTGGTTTCATATTAAAAATATTGCTGAAAAAATTCAAGTGTTCAATAATAATTTGATACAAAATATGCAACACACAATACATTCTCTTAATAATGAAAAGATTGCTATTGACACTGATCGATCAAAAGCTGTATTATTTTCAAGTGAGATGAGTAGAAGACTTAGTGTAATATCTGAATTCGTCAAAAATATCAAAAGTAAAACCACTCTCTCCGAATTATCAAAGTATATTATTAGTAGTCCAATTATTTCAGAAGTCAATTTGTCTCAGGACATTGTATCAAATATTTCAACTCGACATGAATATCTCAAATTTTTACTGACAGTTCATAAACCTAAACATTCATTCCCTGTAGAAGGAATAATAACATTATTTAAAAATGTAGAAAATCAATTGATGATATCAACAAACCATTTTTACAATCATGTATCCAATGTAACAGATCAAATAGAAAATGAAATTTTATTAATTGACAATAATATTATGAATGAAATACAAAAGAAATATTCTAGTATTACAGAAACAGTTCTTGACAACACAAAAATGTCTTCATTAATAAATGCAGGGTACTCTGAACTTTTGGAAATACGCGATTCAGCAAATAGACCCGAAATAACTTACAAATGCATTGATCAAATTCAAAGAATTCTTAAACATTTTAATTTCACAGCCACAAACATCAAATCCGTAAACCGTATACTTGAATACATCTCAAAATTAGTTGACTATTTGAATTTCTTACAAACTCTAAAAAATCAATCTGCTAACCGTAACACATTGAAATGCACAGATAAAATTAATCGTGTTCTATCTTATCTTTATGATTCAAGCAAATGGTATATTTCGTTAAATCGTTTAAGTCAAAGTTTGTCTAAATGCGATATACTGAAAAATTTTAGTCCATATGAAATAAGTAACATGATTTCTGAACATGATAGCGATAAACGATTGGAGGAAACGGACATTAAATTTTTCTTAAAAAAATTTTATTCCCCAAGTACTTATGATTTAGAATATAATCATTTGAAAAATGTTAAACTTGATCCAAGCAAGTTTGAAAGTTTGAGAAAAATCTCGAATTTCATTTTCGGATATCAACTTACGCATGGGGATTGTTCATCAGATAATTCAACAACTAACAATAATTCGAATCTTTTTGGTGATCTGTATACTACAGAAGGATTAATAAATGAATTACTAGCTATAGAGTATCAATTTTATGAGCTCCATAATAAAATATCATTTAAAACAATTTATAAGTCTTTTGTAAATAGAGTATCTCAATATTTAAAAAAAATTAAAACAAAACCAGAACATGGTGAAAATATAAAAGCGTTACAATATTTATATGCAATAGCAGCAAGCAAGCTCTATAGACTGAATCATAATTTTGATGAAACTTCCATAGAGCTGAACATTATACAATATTTCACAATTGTAGAAGAACATATCAGAGAGTATGATAAGGCCCTGAAAGAAGTCAATATAAATAAACATGAACAAGAATATAGTAGAAAAATATATGCAACTGTAAAAGAAGCAAATAATTTTATTGAAAATGATCTTCAATCAGCTATTGATGAAAGTATTGAAAAAGTCGATGAAAATATTGACATGCTGATAAATGAAGTGACTACTAAACGAGAAGAAGTTCAGAATGAAATAAAAAGCCTGGAAAAAACAAAATCTATGTTAGAAGGTCAACTGATCCTGAAAGCATTATTCGGTACTTTACAGTTTGTCGGTGCAGGCTTAGCTATTTTGGGTCCTATTGGTGCAGCAGTGGGTTCTGTTGCAGCTGTAGGAGGTGCAGTAGCCACAAGTTTATTACCAGACGTTCAAGGTACACTACCAGTTCTATTGCCTGCCAGCGTTTCTAAAAATATACCAAAAATAGTAGAACATCTAAGAAATAAAGGTAAAATTCTTGAAAAGAAATTGTATTTAGCACAACATGAGATTGAAAATCATATGAAAAAAGACGATGCTAATGAACTTAAAATATTAAAAAAAAAAATAAATGAATGTAGCCTTGAAATATTGAAAATTAACTCAAATGATAAAAAAATTCTTGACGCTAATGATCTAAAAAAATTAACAAAGTTGGAAAAAGACATGACGAATTTGGTAGAGAATGAAAAAAATGCACTCAATAATAAACTATCAACAGTCAAAGCAGAATATTCAGATGAAATCAAGAAATATAATCATTATAATGCCGAATCTTTAGATAAATTACATAATTTGTATAAGCAAATAAATAAACTGAAAGCTGATGGTGAAAAACTGAATAGAAAAGGAGAAGAAATTACGCAATTACAGAAGCAAATAGATACTATTGAGAACAATCATAAATCAGCTAAGCTTGAAGCAAATGAATTAGAAAAAAAAAGAATAAGTATTCTCGAAGAATATTCTAAGGAAAGAAGAAATAATCCTGAATCTGAGAAACTCTCAACTCTCCGCAAAACAGCAGAAGATATATCAGTAAATCATACAAGAATATTGAAAGAACTTAAAGAAGAGAAACAAATCAAATATGATTCTCGTATAAGATTATTAAATACTATTCAAAATACAGTAAGTATGGGTGAAGCAGCATTCGAAGTTTACAGTAAGATAAAGAATGAGCAATCAAAAATTAAGGCAGTGGTTAAGCAGATAGATCAAGCAAATGAAAAAATTAAAAAAATCAACGAATATGAACAATCTATTTACGATATACTTATTCCTCTAATTCAGAAACTATCATCGATTTCCACTGGAAACAATTTCGATGGACAATCTCATGCAGCACTTGATATCAAAAAATGGAAAATAAAAGATGCAATACTAGATCTACAAAGTCAAATACTAGATATGACTGAAGGATTTAATGCACAAGATCAGTTTAAACGTTTGATTGATAAAATTAATTATGGAATACAAACTATGATTCAAATGTATGATCGTATACAAGATGATATGGACAGAAAAACGTTAGCTACTTACATTGCTGATATTTCCAGAAATAATAAAATAACAAATGATCCAAAAATTAATGGCGATATTGACAAGTTAGAATTGGTACTAAAATCAAATTTAATATCACAAGAATATAATCGAGCTATGGATACATTCAAACAATATATGTTTCCATATGCAGAATTGTATCTTGCTGAATTTTCAGTAATGTATGAATACAACAATCTAACTGATTTAATAGATAAATCTAGAGTACAAATAAAGTCACTTCGAGAAAAAATGATACGTTTAACTACTTCACTACATAGTGAGAGTCAATCTAATTTACGAATTGATTTGGTTAAACTACCTGAAGTGCTATCGACGGTAGAACCTTATTATACTTGGAAACATGATTTATATAGAGACCAAATATCAAAGCTACTTCAGGGACAAGAAATAACAGTGAGGTCAAATACTGAACAACTCGGTAAACGACATGCCGTCATGTTTAACGACATTGGAGTTTACTTTAAAATAGAGAATCTCACTTTGCAAGCAGAGTTTAATAAACTGATATCTAACCTTCATATAAATATGACTCATCTTGGTGATTCTTATTACCGATGTGGAAATAAAACGTTTATTATGAGCCAGCCTCCACAAACATTTGAACACAGTGTTATACCTAATAGTAACATGAAATTTGAATCTGGAAATAGTGTATACAAAATATTGACTGAAAATCCTGCAATACTCAGTCCATTCACTATGTGGAAACTAAATCTTTTTAATCCTGGTACATTTAATTTTGACCGATTCACTAAATATACTAATGAATCAATTGATCTTCAACTTGTAGGTACTGGTCGATACGTTTATCCCGAACCTGCTGAGTGTAATAGCAACTTAGAGAAATATTATAAATTAGGATTTACAACATAATGTAAAAATTCAAGAGTTCTCTGAAAGTCTATTTTTTTTCTTTTAATTATCCAAACAATATCAGTTTTTACATATAGTTCTTGTATCAAATCATAAATGCTACTTTTTGTTTAAATCAAAAGAATAAAAAAATTTAAAAAAGCCCTAAATATTTTCTTAATTGTTGACATCTCAAATAGAATCAATGTTATCAACAAATGACAAGATTGGTATATATTATCATAATGTTTTTGGAAGTTATTGTCAAATATAAAGATGATAAAATGACAAATAAAAGGTCAACCTTCCAAATTGTATTTGTCATACACCAGAAACAACTTTGTCGTTACTCATAAACACTAACTCACCAAGGCTCATTCATTTAAAAACTACTATTAATTTGTTGTATTCATATAGAAAATATTTTTAAAAAAGTCAAATTCATCAATGAATTGTTTTGATATTACTTTAGAGCACTTCGAAGAATAATTGAAGTACATAACTAAATCAATTTATAATTGTAAATTCATGAACGAGAAAAAAACCAAAAGAAATTAAGATGATATTAAAAATATGGGCATTTGCTTAGTTGTCAATGAAATAAATAAAGAAATTTTCCAAATACCTCTTTGCTTATTTTATGATCCTAGTATAAATCAACAATTTTTTTAACTTGGTATTCGGCAAAAATATCGAATAATTAGGAAAACAGAAAAAAAGAAAGTAAGATTGATAAAATCAGAAATATCTCTTTGGTCGTTCTATATTCCTGATACAAATTTTTGATGTTTTGAAAAAATTCACCTTTCATTGCACGGGATAATTTTTTGATTTATAGTTGACTATATAACATAACAGGCCAACTGGTCTCCTAAATTATTTTCAGGTGAATGAACAAAGATATTGAAACAATGAAACGATAAAAACAATAGTCGAAAGCTTTTTTCAATGATTGATTACGTTTTTAACAATATTTTCTGCAATAATTGACTTTCAATTTTTTATTTAGATTTTTTAGAAACAGCAAGTGAATAAAATATGATCATAACAAATGTAGTTCAATTAATTTCAATTTTAAAATTAGTCTAAACATAATTTAACAGGCATTTATTGAAGTGATTAGAAATCAATTACTTTTCAATTTTTGAAAGTTTTTAAGTTAGTGAAAAATGTATACTGCCTGATGTAAAAGATATTCGAAAAAGTTCTTTGTTATGATGTTTGATTAGATTCTTCGAGGAAATTCAGAAAATTTATCAAATCAACGTCTTCTATATTAGAATTCAAATATTTTCTAGAAAAAATTTTATAATCATTAATTAATTGATGAGCAAAATTTGACGGAGATACTGCTTTTTCTGGATTTTTTCTATTTTCAGTAGTATGACTGTTAGTGTCAACTTCGCCAGGAAAATAAGATCCTTCACTTGTGACGAATTTGTAATCTACCTTATTGACCAGTTGTGACCTGCCCAAATAATCAAATTCACGGAAGATCGTATTGATGACGAGATTCCTTCCTTTTTTTCCGGCTTCACCTCTCACACCGTTGTCACCGTCTGACCCTGTTTTTCCTACCTCGTTTCTCATATTTATAGATTGATCATCCTCAGTAATAACAGTGATGTTACCTGCATAACCTCCTACTCCACCTTTGCCACCTTTGCCGGCATTAGTACCATTACCTTTGAAAAGCCAATCATTTTTAGGATAGCAGGTAACCAGCAGAGACCAACTATTAATAGACGTAATATCAATAGAAAAGCCATTGAGCCTGGATTGAGTAGAACAAGGAAATGCAAGATCAGAAGAATCCCACCAAGAAGTTTCTTTGCAATAATTTTTATAATTTTTATCTTTTATCGTATAAGGACATTCTGTGTCATTTCGTCCGTCCAAACCATCGCCACCATCTTGCCCAGGCCCACCTCTACCTCCATCGACAGATACACTAAGATTGTTACTGTTAATAAAAGTTCCACCAATTCCAAGAAAATTTCCTCCAGGACCACCTGGTAAACCTGAAGCACCATCTTTTCCATAGGGTATGGATGTACTTGAACCACTAGCCGCTTTTTGTTGTTCATGAGCAGCACCGGGTTTACCGTCCAATTTTATTTTACGGAGACCATGGATTTCCCAAATAGGTGCTATGATAGACAAACTGAATTTATCACCAGTTTTATCGATATCAGCATCAATAAATATTTTTTTCAATGCAAAAATTTCTACAAGTCTTGCATCTTTTAGATAGGGAGATTGCTTAAGATCAGAGAGTTTAATGTAATTCCCTTTCATAACTAAGTGATCAGGTGACTTTAGATCAAATGAGATACTTGAATTATGATTTAATGTATGATTTATTACTCGTTTCAAAGCATCCAGTTTAAACTTATCAAGTATAACATTATCAATACCAGCAGTTTTATATTCGTCAACAGTAAAACATTTTTCCACAAAAGACCCAAGAATAACATCTGCTGGTTTTGCCAGAGCCTTGTGACTCATTATACTCTTAGATAAATCTTTACATGTAGCGATGTTTTTTTGTATCGTATACCCTGACAATTTATCAAATAGCCGAACTAACAGGTCATACCATTTGATTAAATCATCCAGATAAAATATAACACGATTTATTTCATCTGTGCATATCAATGAATTTCTGTTAGCAGATTGATTTTTTAAAGTTTGTAAGAAATATAAATAGTTGACTGATTTTGAGGTATTTTCAAGTATAAGGTTTACTGATTTAATTTTTGTTCCTGTAAAATTGAAACGTTGAACAATTTTTTCAATTTGACAAATGCATTTATGAGTTATATTGGGGCCATTTGCCATATCTCGTATTTCCAAAAGTTCAAAGAACCCTGCATTCATTAATAAAGATATTTTTGTATTGTCAAAAACTGTTTCTGTGATACTAGAAAAGTTATTTTGTACTTCTTTCATAATAGTATTGTCAATTGATAAAATTGTATTTTTTATTTGATCTGTTACATCGGATACATTATTGTGAAAGTAGTTTATTGATATCATCAATTGATTTTCTAAATTTTTAAATAATGTTATAAATCCTTCTACAGTAAATAAGTGTTTGGGTTTATGAAGTTTCAGTAAAAAATCGAGATATTTGCGTTGAGTTGAAATATTTGATACAATGTCTTGAGACAAATTGACTTCCAAAATCATTGCATTACTAATAATATACTTTGATAATTTATTGAGGGTGGTTTTACTTTTAATATGTTTGACGACTTCTGATATGACACTTAACCCTTTGTTAAGCTTAGTTGAAAATAATTCAGCTTTCGATTGATCAGTGTCAACTACTATTTTTTCATCACTGAAAGAATGTATCGTGTCTAGCATATTTTGAATCAAATCATCATAGAATACTTGGACTTTTTGTACTACATTATTGATTTGGATCCACATTTGTTGAGATACTTCGTTGACTAAACCATCAATATAGTTAACTGAGTTACTTGATATAGTAGGTTTCACATCTGTTGTATCAATTTTTGTGAATTGAATATTATTATGTATTATAGTTAGAAGACGTTTTTTATTTGCTTGAACCACTGGTATATCAATAAGAGGCCCTTCTGTGTCAAACTTTGGCATAAAACCAATTCTGGTATAATTTCGATTATCTGGACCACTCGTTGTTAATAATATATCAATAAATAATTGTACACTTGGTTCTTTATTTGTCGTTTTTAGAGTTCGTCTGACACCATGCAAAAAATCAGTGATGGCAATAATTCTCTGTTTATCTGATTTGTCATCTTCAATTTTTGTTGCTACGAGAACAATACTTTCATTGTATTTTGAAATATTACTAATCATATTTGTTGCATGTCTAGCTAATGTCATAAACTCTTCTCTGTTAGCTCCCATTGTAACTGAGTTATAATTCACTGCAAAAATAAATTTCAAAGCTTTTGTCTTATCTGAAACTGCTTTTATGAAATAGGCTCCAGAAATATCATGTTCAGGATCCCTTGTATCACTGAATCCTGGACAATCATAAATTGGTATATTTGTCTCCGGATCAATTACAAGATCAGGCAAGTCTGTATGCGTCAGAAGAACGTCATTGTCAATTTTTTTTTCAGTATCCTCTATGTAAAAGTCACCAGTTGTCTCACCCGAGTCATCTTTTTTTTCTACTGATCTTAAATTAGAGTTGTTGCCAAAAATATATTGAGCAAGAGTACTTTTTCCAGCGCCAGAAAGGCCTACTATTAGTATTATATTGGGGTCATGGTAATATTTGATTTTTTTTTTCCTTGCTTCAGATTATTCATTAGAGAAGAAACAGTATTAGAAGAGCTATTGTCTTTTATCATTGAACAATTTGTTGAGTTGGTCGATGTTGCCTCTCCAGGAATACATGGTTTATTTCTATTCAAATTATTCATATCAGTACCCTGAAAGTTAACAATTGAAATAATAATTAATGATGAAATTAATACATAATATACATAATATACAATGTATAAAAAGATTGAGAAAAATTCTTACCAGAGGTTGAGTGAAGTTTCGTATTCTATTTTTTTGGTGATTCATATCTTTCATTCTAGTCTCTGTGTTTTTGAGCTTCTTAATAGAATCTATAGAGATAAAAAAAAGTCTAATTTTAATTTTTTAAATAATTATTCATCTTTTTACAGAAGGAAAAAAATTATTTTTTTATTTTTTATTTATGTTTCTATAATTATGTAAAAAAAACTAAGAACGCCAAAAATTTCTTGATTCAGGAGCCTCAATTTTGATAGAAAGCATTTTTGTGATTAGACCCACCCATTTCCACCCAAAACCGTCATGCTGCGCGAAAAATCTTCTTTTTGTTTAATCTAAAGAAAAATATTTTAATTTTTTGAATTTAAAAATTCGATTATTCATTAAATAATTTGAGTAAAAAGAAAAAATTTTTTGTTTTCCTTTTACATGAAACTTTTTTTTTTTTTCTGAATTTTCTAGAAAAACTGTTGAAATTAATGATATTGTTATAAACAAAATTTTTTATAAACAATTTAAAGCCCAATTGCAATTTTTACTTTTAATATTTTATTTTATTTTAAAATATTTTTCTATTTAAATTTATTTAAATTCCGACAACTAAATTGAAACTATTGTTTTTCCTTACAGCTTTTATCTTGAATATTTTCCCCTTAAACTCTTTAGTTTTCGCGATATTCAAAAAAAAAAACACCCATTTTCAACCCTTTTGGATTTTTTTGAATCCTTAAAAAATTTTTCCTACCATTTTCATTCCGACCATTTAATTCTTAAAAAGTGACCACTACCCATTATTTTTCAAAATCAAAATAAAAAATAGTAGATTCCGATCTTTATTTGCTGGACTAATATATTATTGATTATCAAAGCAATATTATTAACACGTAGTTGAAGCCTATACTATTGAATTCATACACTTTTTTTTTTAAATGATCATATCTTGCAAAGTAATAAAGTTAGAAGGATCGTGTTAGGACCAAATTATTTGTCTGTGAAAATACTAAAACCGAGAACCTACTAAAAGTAATTTCAATTGTTAGTTAATTTATTATTAACAAAAAATGAATACCGTATAGTTTTCAAAGTCAAATAATAAGAAAAATACGACCAAATCATAGATGCGATTTATTTACAGGATATTATTAGAAATGACAGAATTCATAATAATAAAGTCGAAAACTGTTTTAAATGTCGTTGGAAGATTGTTAATAAACAAAGAAACAAAATTGCTATTTTTTTATATTTTGCATAACTCTTTGAAAGTTTAACGTACGAGCTTCATTTAGGTCTCAAATTGATTGTCTATTTAATATTGAGAGCACCCTCTCTTGATAAAACTTGCTCTGATCACTTGTTAATTAGATATCAGCAATTGTTATAACAATTACCATCATCCTTTATGTTACAGTTAAAAAATAGTTACAAAGGAGTGATTTTTGCGACTTTTATCAGGGCAGGGTGGCTCTCGGGAATATCAAATTTTTTGAGCTTAATGAAACTTTTTCATGTTAGTTTGTTCAAAAGTTATCCAAAATTAAAACAATTACCAATTTTTATGTTAAACATTTTTTCTTCAAAAGAATGTTTAAAGCCCATGCGTAAAAATTTGGCTGTGGTTATAATTTGCTTGATCGATAAAATAGTTGTTCAAATTTATCATGTTACTGAAAAAAAAAAGAACTGCCATGGACAAATTTATGTAGTATAACCTCAAATTTTTTTCATCTGTATTTTGGCTTGTGTACATAATTTGACAGGTCACGTCAGCGCGAAAAAAACAAAAAACAATTAATCAAAAGATTTTTTAAATGAAAAACGCAAAATATGAACGTCCTTGCGGAAAAAAATCACTTATTGTCTGAATAAGCAATCTACGCGATTTTTAAAACCTACTCTCAAGTTGAGAAAAAATATATATAATTTAAATATAAAATAAATTGAATTTATATTTTTTAAAACATTAATTAAATTTATTTCAAAATTTAATTGATATTTTTTCAAAATATAAATTCAATTTATTTTATATTTAAATTATTTATATTTTTTCCACTTGGGCTCTTTGTCTCAGCCAATATATCATTGATTATCGAAGAAATATTATTATTGTTGTATTCGTTTTTAATTTGCTTAATATATAATAATATACTACAAAAAAAAATTTCAACGGTAAAAAATGAAAAAAAATAATTTAAAAATATTTTGTAAATCACTTACCCCGAGCAGATACGCTCAATAAAAATACGAATAAAAAAGCCAAGAATATTGGCCCTTTCATTTTCCTGCAGTCTTCAATAATATGATTTACTTGTTGACAATTTTAGTTTTCCAGTGAATTTTAAAATATTCAAAACCTTGGTTTAAATAGAAAATCTTATCAGTTAATCACTCAGTATAGTATTATTTCTTGTTTAAGACCATAAAAAATATATTATTTGTTTGATTCTATCGTATTTTTTCTATATTGTTGTATTCCAAATAAATATAATAACTAATTTTAAATAAATTATTAAATTACAATTTATTTAGAACTTTTAATTTATTCAAGAATTATAATTTTATAGAGTTGTACATGGCCTTGAAATTATTGTTAATTTTATAAACGTGTCCAAGTAACTTTGTCAAGACTCTAACTGACTAGCATAGTGATTCGGGCGTATTTATATAACCAGGGAAATTTGGGAAAAGATAGGCACATGACTTGTCATTAGAACAGACACGTCAGTGTTAGGAGTGTTATCAGGATGGCTTTGAGGTCGTTCGTGGCTATAAAGTTACCTTATTAGGAGTTTTTTGTTGAGTTCGACGATTTTGCCTGTGGGGATGGAATTTCCAACGCTTCGTCACTTATTTTGTATAGTCGTTGATAACAATAGTAAAAAAACATGATAAGGTTTATTTTTAGTCAGCTAAAATGCGTCGTTGTTAAGTTACTTGAGAATAAAGAATATTCCAGAAAACTAATTATTATTATTATTAGTTAGGTATACAACAATACTTTAATGTAATGCGCCTCGACAGAATAGATATAATTTTTTTTTAAGTACACAGAAAAATACAAAAAATGTAAAATAATAACAAAAAAATTAAAATTTAATATAAACACAAGTTTACTTACTCATACAATTTCTCAGTCTCAAAGAACAGATAATACTATACTCGCTGAAAAAAAATGACCTTATGNAAAGAAAATAATATAATTAATGAATATGTTGATTGATCAACATATCCATGAGTATACCAAGTGCAATATTCATTTAATAATTATTATCTGTATAAAATATTATTTTGCATAATCTACTTTTGATATAGAATGCTGAAATGCATTTTAACAAATTTTTAAAAGTCATTAGTAACCCCTTGAACTTTGCCCCCCTTAAAAACCATTACAGTCTGGTTGTAGTATAACATGTATCCGTTTGCCAAATGAAAGAGGACCAAACTATACTGAATGTGTCCTGCTGACTCGGCAATATACTCGCTTTATATATATTATTTTATTCATATATATATATATATATGTTTAAGCTTTTGAACTATATACCTCAACAAACTATTGTTTCTTGTTTTACTGAGAGCACTTTTTAGCTGTCTCTGAGTGAACACGCTTGGCTCCGTACCACCGTTGTTTCTTCAAGCTTTTCGTATATACTAAAATCTGCACACTATATAGCTTTTTTTTTTTTATTATTATTATGATCTGGGTCAGTGATTATCGTCGTCGCACAAATTTTAGTTTATTATTTTTTATTAATTTTTTTTTTTTCTTCTTCCGTATAGTTTTTTTGTTTCAGATTATTAATTTAATTTAAAGACATTTGGATCGCTTCCATAATATTTTATTGTTTTTGTTGCAAAAGTTTTTGGTATTAGGTTTTTATTTTTTTGGATTGATATGGCTTTCGTCTTTTTTTTTTTTTTGGGATTTGTAAAATGAATTGTTACCTGGGTTATCTGTCAATGAAAACAAATTGAAAAAAAAAGGATTTTATTACCTTCTGGATATTGTAGATAAAAATAATTTGAGTAAACTATATCAAAGTATAATAAGACAAATAAACTTATTAAGTCGACATCAGAAAGTAGACACCTTTGTTTCGTATTATTTCTACGTGTTCTCTTCTCTTATTTCATTATCTTTTCTTAACTTTTCATTTTCAATTAAAGCTTGAAGACAGTAAAGCTTCTAGACGTCGTTGAAAACAATCAATTGCTGATTTGGTGGTTCAGCTTTATCTTGTATTGTGTAGTCTATATAAGATTTTTGATGAAAAGAGAGAAAATTCATTGAATAAAATGCCGTGTCAAAATGAGAGAACTGATTATTTTTTTTTAAGCTGCTTTTCAGTAAAAAAAAAAAAAAAATTAACCAATACTTTTAAAATTACTCTGCGTATTTGTCNAACCAATACTTTTAAAATTACTCTGCGTATTTGTCAGTTTAGCAATCATCTATCTATTGTAAAAACAAAAAATTTAAATGACAAATGATGGATATAAATTGCAAAAGCTGAAATAACAAAATCAAAATGTAAATTTTCAAATTTTAATAATCTCGTTAAAATTGATAATACATATATAATATAATTGTTATCAAAATTTTGTTTTTATATAATTATTTTGTTTCCACACAGTAAATTATATGTACATATATATATATTTATAAAAAAAACTTTACTTCAACTGCTAGTTTATA
>MKYW01000375.1:6280-33081 GCA_015776835.1 Aphidius ervi
TTAAACAAAAAAATAATATAAGAAACAAACTCAAGTTATATAACACTGATAAACTTAGATTACATTTTAAGCAAACTCGTGAATTAGTTAAAAAAAATATTGAGTCTGATTATAAGTCTTTTAATCTAAATTTAGAAAATAATATTATAAATAGTAAGTATTCTTGAATAAAATTAGGCTATTCTGTTACTGTAGTCAGCGGATTTGATGTCTTTAATATATTTATCGACTAACTTCATTGTTTCATATTCACAATAATTCGTTAATTATGATTGAAAAAAAAAAAAAAAAATGACCAGAGAACGAGAAAGATAGACTAATTAATAATATTCTTGTTAAATTCAATGATGAACAAAATCGAGACAAAAAATTAATAAAAAAAAAGAGTGAAATTGATTGAATAAAAACGTCTAATAAATGACTAGAATACAATTCAAAAAGTCGAATAAAGACACAAATATTATTGCTAAAAATAAAAGAAGAACACCAACGGACCGATGGTGCCCCAATCGTGTCTCACACAGTTCTTGCCTCTGTTCTTAGAATTTCTCGCGGTTATTTTTTTTTTATTTTAATCAAGGCCAATATTTTTTGTTTAAANTTAAAAAAAAAAAAAAAATAAATGAAATATATTATAATATATGAAATAAATCAAAACAGTTTTTTTAACGACATATAATTGACAGTAAAAGAAGTTCAATAAATTAAATTTTCTTGGTCAGTATCAATGTTTTTACAAATAATTTTTTTTTGAAAAGTATTGTTTAACTATTTTTTTTTTTAATAATAAATAACAAATTTCATAATAAACTTAATGTTTAAAAGAAAAATTCATTTTTAGACTAAAAAAATTCTGTGATGAGAGCGTGATGTAATGGAAAAAAGACAAAGAAATAAATAAAATAAAAAAAAATCTTTAAGAATGTAGATGTTTTAATTGATGAAGTTATTATTAAAGATTAATAGACACTTACTTTTTTGAATGAAAATATCCTTTTCTTTCACGATAATGTTTTTTTCACAATAATGATTTTTCCCAATGTTTTTTTCTCAATTATATTCTTTAACTTAATATTAATTATATACAAACCGATATCAATTAACTAAAATTCTATTCACACGGCCTCGGAGATATGTCTGCTGAGACGAACGGAACTAAACAGGACTTTTCTTGCAAAAATAATAAAAATTTTCGAGATCTCGAAAATAAAAAAAAAAAACAAAACAAACCGTGTTTTCACAACTTAATTCACACTCAGGTATATGTGTGGGTGGGTGTGTTTGAGGGTGAGGAAGACGAGCTGCCAACAAGAGAGGCCACAAACCATCAAACTTGTCATTCTACTATACTTATTACTATATACTACGATATAAACATCGTCAAATTGACTCTCTTCTTTTGTATTTCGTTTTTCCGTGTACTTTACCATGTGAACATAGTAAAATTTGCTTAAAATTTTGTAATTTATATAAATCACACGATAAGAATTAAATTGTGAATCATATTTTTTAAAACGGATGAGTAGTATAAATAGCATTATTCGAATTTAGGTACAAAATGATTATTGTAACGTGCGTCTATTGTCAATTCTACTATGCTAACATAATGAACATTAATTTACACATAGCACTTTGTATCTAACGTTTATTAAAAAAAAAAATGTCATCAGTACTTTCAACTATTTCTTCAGTAAAAAAAATCTTGCTTCATAGTTGGATTAGATATGATTTAATTTACTATGTGCCTCTATTAAAATATATAGTGTAAATAATAAAAAGTATAAAAAAAAATATTATATGATATCGAAAATCCGAAAACATCCACCGGTACTATAGTAGCATAGTAAAACGTAAAATTTTTTTATCTCCGTGTATACTCCTCTTTAATTACTATAATCTAATAGAACCTGACGTGTACTATCAATTTCAATAATATTATCAAACACGGCATACACTAAACAATTTATTGTTTGAACAACTGCGACACCAAATCGGACCTCAATTCTTAAGCTTCTATTTTTTATTAAACTTCAGTACATGCTATCATTAGCAAAGAGGTCAGGTGTTAAATCAAATGCAAATCAAGTATAACCTTTAGTGAAACCATAACGAAAAATTTTTATTCCATGATCAGCAAAATGTATTCCAGTTCCTGAAAATAATGTCTGATAGGCTTCATCATTATGAATATAACCAGTAAAACTAGGCGATAATGCTTTACCACCTACTTGGCTTCCATGGACATATAAAGCCAAATAATTTAAATTAAAATGTTGAAAATTAAATGGATTGAATTTTCTATGGCCGTTGAATGCTCTATTATCAATTAAACCAACTACAATTCTTTTTGGTAAACTTCCCAGTATAATATTGTCAAGTGTGTTTGATAATGAACCCTGAGCTAAAATAAAACTATTTACTTATAGTGTGGTCAAAGGATATTTTGCAGTTGTTTTAGCTAATGCTTTTGAATGTTCTACAAGTACACTTAGATTAGGTTTTGCACGACGTATGATAAGTGTTGCTTCTAAAATATGTACTCTATAATTTTCATCGTCTGTGTTGTCCATTGAAAAAAATTCATTCTTTGATCGTGTTGAAGTTATTTTTATCTCAACACCATTCAATAAAAATTTATTTTGATTAAAAACATTAACATGCAAATGACCAAGCATCTCAAACTGATTTTCATTAGTCATGAAAAGTGATCGATCTTGCAATCCTTTATTTTGTGCTCCATCAGCAGCCCTTACTGGGGCCTCCATGGAACCTGGAGTATCTAAAAACCATAGTCCCAATTGTAAATGGCTGTTTGATGCATCTGATCCATAGTTTAATAATGTTTCAACATATGCACGGTATAAATATAAACTTTTAGAGCTAGAGATTGGATAAAACATCACATTGACTAATCATTGTATGTAAAAAATTATTTGTCACACCCACAGCATCAGCAGCAACAGCAGTCCCATCTTCTTTTGTAATTTCACATCTTATCTTTAACATAGTATGTGCCAGGTCAATATATTCTTCTCGATTAGCTGGAATATGAAATTTGATTAGTGAATTCTCTGTGAGCGTTGTGACTGGGTCTAATAAACCCAATAAAACTCTTCAACAGTAGTCTGAGTAGGTGGTATTGTAAATAAATCCAATTCAGATTTACTACACTCACAAGAATGTCCATGAAAAAATGACATTATGACGAGAAAATATCAATTGACTTTTTCCTTTTTTTTTTCTTACAACTTTTTGTTTTTTTTTCACACCACCTTTTTGAATTTTTTTCTTTTTTTTTATAACTCTCTTTTTTTTTTCTTTTGACAATACCACGACCTTTTTGATTTTTTTTTCTCTTGGAACGTTGTCTTCCAGAAGATTTATACCCAACTCCACCTCTACTTAAAAATGTATTTAATTTATCCATAGCTTTTCTTTATAATTTATTACCAGATTGTGTCAAATGATTATCAAAAAAATCTCTTAAATTAGACTGACAAGTGATGACACACCCAAAACATTCAATAACTGACAGTAATTCTTTTCCGATAGGTTTTAATGCACTTCCAATTAGGGGTAATATACCTTAATAAAGACCACCAAGAAATCTTTCTATTTCTTGATCACGTTGATTGAAATGTACTTGATGGATAAGTGCCCCACCACCAACTCGATTTTCGTAATATTGAATATACATTTTAATTACTTTTTCTAAAATGAAGTGTCACGAATAATGGATCGTATGCAAATGAGATGAGGGCATCAAAACTATCTTTTATATATATTGTAATAATGTCAAATGAGCGACGTAATAATGGAAAATAATATGGGTGAAATTTTTGAATTAACGACGCGCCATATTGATAATTACTATAGAGCCAAAAAGCACAAGTCGAAGTACTTGTGATTCACCACTAATATGAGAAATACAATATACATACAAAGCTGACGGATCCGAGACGAAAAATTTGTGTTGAAAATACGTATTTTTTGCGGCTCTATTTGGGGGTGCCATTGTTCGCTGAGAGAGCCGCAAGGAAGCTCATACGTTTTCAACAGCAGCTTTATCGCGTCTACTTTGAGGCTCTCTCGGAAGCTTCCAAATACGTATACGAAAATATTGGATTCTCATTAATATACAGTATATTATATACGTGAAAAATACATTATATTATATTCAGATATTTATCGCTCTTTAGCGGCTCTCAGCAGAGCCCACTTAAAACGAAAGTTTTGTTGAAGAAAAATTATTATAAATAATTATAAACAATTTTATAATTATATAATCATGAATTTATTTATACTTTTGGTAACTGCAATACATAAATATAAATATATAATTTTTAGAAAAGAATGGATGCAATAATATTAATTCTCCAAACCTATATGGTGATATTATCTACATTTTGGTTACAGCCATTTTGATTAACTGAGTAATTATTAATATGTTGCAAATCAGGTGAATTTCATTTTATTATCTAATATTGTGTATATGTATAACCATCACAATATGCCTAAATTAATTTATATATTCAATTTTTTAAAACAATTCAAATAAAATCAGCCGTTTCTGTAAAAATCACATGGCAAAATGAGGTTAGGTTTCGTTATAACGTTTATATAGTTGTTTCCTATGAAACTAAAAGTAAGGACATACACGTCATTAACTTTTATTAATAGAAGCAATAAAAAAAACAGTAACAAATTATCGAATAACAATTTTTAATAGTTATTGTTTAAACAATTTAAAATCACTCTCAAAATTATTTGGTCGATGACAAGTAGTTCCATGGTCGATGGTCAACTGGTAACTGTCATTGCAATCCAAATGAATAACTAAGTTTTTCTGTTAAAAATTTTCACAAGTCCGATTTTTTTTTGGACTTAGTCAAATTTTGTTTAACCAATCTATCCATTTATTCTACATGATTTTTGCGAAAAGAAGCAGTGGAGCTTCTAAAGAGCCTCTGTGGAGCTACTGGTAGCTTGGGAGAACAACCGGAGCCGCGAAAGAGATATAAACGTATTTATAGGTATACAGTATTTTGTATATCTCATGCTTGGAAGACGCATGTAGCTGTGAGAGAGCCTGTAAGAGACGCTCGAAGTTCATGAGAGCTCCATGAGAGCCACAAATTTTTCATCTCGGGGAAGCACACGTTATATACTTGCTAGTGCATTTGTTGTATTTGTTGTTAAATTTTTATCTTCATTAAATAAAAAATGACACTATCTGTATTTTTATTACTAACAACTGCAATATAAAAATCTTTATTGAACATGATCTTTTAAATTACTTGCTGGTATCCATTTATCAAAATCACTAGAATAATTCATCCATCTAACAAGATATTCTTTTTTTTGTCCTTTTCCTCGTGTGTCAGGGATTTTTTTAACAGCAAAATATTCTTCATTTATATTTTGAGTTACTTTAGATATTTCTTGTTCATGAAAATAACCTGAAATCTCTTCACCTTATAAATCTTTTATTTTATTAATGGGTAAAGATTGTCGAATATAAACTTTTGATATTATAAATAATTTTTTCGACCAAGAACCAGTATAACCTTTAGCGAAAGATTGTTTCCCATTACTGATTCTAACATAGTCATCAACATGGTATTGAGTATTTTTTTTGGTCACATTTGTATATTGTTTTTTTATTTTCCCACGTGCCTTTTCTGCATTGTATTATAGTAACAGCGGCTGGCGTCAATTTTGTTGATGAATGTATTATCATGTATTGTAAGCTTGTACAATTTTAGGTAAGACTTCAATATAACGATGAGTTTATTTATACGTAAAATAACGATAAATTCTTTCTTTGAGTGTTCGATTTACTCGTTCAACTATATAGCCGCTTTGATATCGAAATTACGTGCTACACGAAAATGAATTTTGACTTGATCCAATAATTTTTGTACATTTTTATCCAAAAATTCTATACCTTCTATAATTCGTCTGATTGTGATACCAGTGGTCGACGTCCACTACTTAGAAAATTTGTTTCAAGTGCTTGACATACAGTATTAGCTGATTTATTAATTAGAGGTTCAACCGAATGATATTTACTGAGTACATCTATGACAACTAATAAAAATTTATAACCATCACTATAACGTTGTAATGAGATCAAGTCAGCTCAATTCATTTCCCAGAGATCATCTACATTTTTGGTAGTATAATTTGAACGTGGAAATTTTTTTCTGACAGGTTTATAAAGTGTATAAGTATTTTGCGAATCTAACCGACCTTAAATTTCTTTTTTTGACTTGGGGTATTTTTTTAATATATTTCGTGCACCCGAAAATGATAGCAGATTCGTAGGGATGTAATAGATGTTTGGTAAATTAATTTTTTTATGCTCAACCATTGTGATGACTTTGTTAATAGTCGCAAATTTGATGTAGCTGCTTTTACAGTTTTTTGTAGAGGTTTTTTCACTTTACGTACAGTAGATATTTTTTCATCAGAATATAACGATTCTCGTCTGCTAATTTTCTTTTATCCCCTGGTGGTGGTCTTAAATTTGGTGTACTTACTTTTTCTTCAGCATCTTCGTTGTCACTTCGTTGTCACTTCATTCTCAAAAACTAGTATTGCTAACAAAATCTCTAGGTGCATGGATAACTTTTAAAATCGAGCGAACTGCTCATCACCAATTGCTTTGACATTTTTACAATGACGTCATAGCTAGAGATGCAAAAATACCGGTATTTTTTTTTTCGGTATCAATACCTAATTGGCCTCTGCTATGTATAAATACGGTATCAAAAAAATTTATGATACCGATACGGTATCAATACCAAATGCACCTTCTCAGTTGCAAAATACGGTATCAATACGGTATTAAAAAAAAAAAAAAATCTAAGAAATGAATATAAATAAATGAATGAACGAATAAGATTATATTTACCAGCTCCAACCTCATTTCCGACTAGCAACCACAACTAAATTTTACAAATAATTTTTTAAATGAAATAATAAATTTTTTTACCTATTTTATTAAACTCCAAATTTTTTATTATTAATAATACAATTTATATAATAATATTTTATTTGTATAAAAAACAATATAGCAATATTTTTTAAATGTTTTAATAGTATCTATTATTTTAATAACTGGTATTTGCAACATTTATACAAAGTCAAGTAAACCAGTTTATCTTGAAATTTAATCACCACAAATACCAGATGGTTTCACAATACGCATATTGATATTATAATTTTAATAATATCAATATCATTGTTATATTTTTTATAATATTATTATGACTCGGCTTTAAAATCACAGTTAGACTTCAAATTAAAACTGTAAATCAAAGTTTGGCTTGTATTTTTTTGTGACTTTTTAGATATGTTAAATGGTTCCAAGCTTTCAGCAACTTCACTTGGACATTTGCAACAGGATTTTATTAAATGACTTTTCATTCGACTTACATTAAAAGCATATTGTTGTTTACAGTATATGCATCACATTTGCCTGTTTTAGGCACTTGAATAGAATGCTTTTTCACAATATCTTGTAGTTTTGTCATATAAACTCAATCTCAGCAATCTTAAAAAGTTATAAACTCAACGTACAAACTAAAATATATATATATATATATATATTTAATTAAGACGTTGAAATCATACATTTAATTATTATTATAAATTAAAATGCACAGCCAAAGTAACCTTACTAATAACAACTGACATCAAATTTACAACAGCTTTTTCTTTTACAACTTTATTTCAATTTTTGTACCTATAATATAAAATAAAAAATTATTGTTTAATTTCTCAATCAAATATTGTAGGCAGAGATAAATTTTTCTAAAAAAAATAATTAAAAAATGCTAAATTAGACTAACCATGCCAACTGACAAACACAACAACTTTGGATTTTATTCCAGCACCAGCACAATTTTTTAGAACTTTTCTGAAATCTCTGATCTAAAATGGACAAAAAATATTATTTTTACAATATGCTAAACCCTTTACAATAAATATAGCAACAATATTTATGTTTTTAATGTACCTTTTCCAATGTATGTAATTTTTACTTCCATGCTTCTGTCTCTCACCAGCGTCGGTTTTTTTTTTTTTTTTTTTTACAAAAAANAAATATGGAAAATACCGGGTATCGGTATCATTTCAGGGCCGCGGTATCATACCGTATCATACCAAATACCATACCGGCTTGCATCTCTAGTCATAGCCCAGTCGAAAGTAGAGTGAGTTTGCTCGGTTGTAAGAGAACGTTAGAAAAAAATCATGATTATAGATGAGAGAACGGGTAATCAATTGGGATAGAGGATAAATCGCGGAAAAATTTTTGAAGGGGAGAAAAAAAATAAAAAACTTTTTCTATTTTAAATAGCGGGTAGGATAAAGGGTTTATGGAAAAATTGTATTTGGGAAAGTTGTAGAGAAAAAAATTGGCTGAATTTTAGTTTAAGTTATTTTCGAGGATTACAGCAAGGTTAGGATATATTAGGGTTTTAAAATTATTTGGTTGCGTTTGATTAGGATCCGAGAAAGAAATAGATGACGTAGGAAGAAGGAACGCAGTCTCCGTTTTGCTCTGTCGTTCGTCGTACAAGTTTGAGGGCTCGAATAAAATAATGATAACTGAAATATAAAATAAAATAAAGATATTTTAATTTCGAGATTTTTAAATTTACAAATATGTTATTGTTCAAATAATATATTATTTATAATATTATAAATTGTTAATGAAAAATTCATATATATTAAGGTAATTTAATGAAAATATTGACAATAAAATAAAAAAAATATTTGTTTTTTGGTATAAATGAATCAATTATAAATAAATGAAAGAATAAACCAATAGAAGGATAATTGTATCTTCTCCGAGTTTAAGTAGTCATAGGGAGAAAAAGGGGTTCAATGGCGAGAATGACCTTAAGTAAAAAAAAAGTCTCTAAAATTCATTAATATTCATTTATTTATTATTGTTAATCAATGATTATTGATATTATAATAGATAAATGGCATTTTTACAAGTGTAGTTCTGCTCTGGCTTTTATCTGGTTTTACTCTGGCTTTTCTATTGCCACAGATTGATGTGTTTTTTTTTTTTTTTACGGGAAAAATTAATTTAAACAATAAAAAAATAGTTAAAATACAATAAAATATATCAATTTATCAATATTTAATACTATTGTTATGAATAAATCTCTCTCTGTGGATTACATGACCTTGACGTCGGTGGGAGGGCTTGAGTATCTCGGTGATCTGATAGGCTATACCGGGGAAGGGCACCTGTTAGGTTAAGAGCTTCTTCGTGAAGGTTTCCTATACCGGGAAGGCCGGAGGGGAGAGATCAGACGAACAAGTAATCCTAGCGTAGGGAAAGTGGCGTACCCATCGCTCGAGTTGTCTCGCAATAGCCTGGTAAAGCTAAAGTGTAGGACACCGTGCTGATGGCTGAATGTCACTTGACCATAGATAGTGTCATAAACGGTTTCACTGGAGGCCCAGGCCGAGCTCCAGTTGTATTTAGTTGTAGACCCCTGCCTGGTAGGAATTATATTTTCGTAGATACTCGTGAAATTTCATATGGAAAGTGAAAATACCAAAAAATTCATGCCGCAGGGCTTACTGATGATTACTGGGACTCAGCAAGAGACACCAGAGAAGATAGAGCTTGTAGTCAAGGACAGCACACAGGAATGTGGACCTTTATCCGGGGGGGGGGGGATACCTTTTCTTCCGTCTGCTCAACAAGAGCACAAAAAGAGACGGAATAAGGAGAAAAAGTTGTCACTGCCGATGTGCCCAAACTCGTGATTACTCACGAGGACCGGTCGGCCGTATCGGAGGAGGAATCCACTCCAGTGCAAGAAGAACTTCTGGAAAAGATGGACGAAATAGCGTCTGGCGATTTTGTCCCGAGATTCTAAGGTTGTCACCTTCACCGGGGAGGGATCAGAGTAGCTTGCGCGGATACTGAGTCCGAAAAATGGCTCAGGGCGAACGTTGGAAAGCTAGAGAAGGGAGGGGGCAAACTTTTGGTCATCGATCAGAAAGACCTCCCAAAGATGGTCAGAGTAATGGCGTATATTCACGATAAACTGGTCAAGGACGTCGGTACAATACTGACGAGAATTGCCAGACATAATCTCGGGCTACAAACCAGCAGATCCGTGAAATATGGAGAGAGCAAGGAGGATGCCAAAGGCTGGCGTCTCGTTCTCGGAATACCGGAAGCTGAGGTGGAACGGCTGAACAAGCTGAGTATGAGACCTTTCTACGGGCTAAGCCGGGCATCTTTCATGGTGCCGGACAAAAAGACCGGGGAGGGCCCTAAGACTGTGACGACAGAAAAGGAGAAGACGACCTAATGGTAGTAAGTATTCTCTCGTTTAAATTAACCTGCACCGTAGCTCACAGGCGTTGCTTAAACATAAGATAGTTACCGAGCATACCAAAGTCACACTGATTCAAGAACCTTGGGCATTCAAGGGTAGCGTCAGGGGACTTGGTTTAGCTAGGGGACAATTATTTTATGATATTATGGCTTCTAGGGCATGCATTCTAGTTAGGGACGTGAATGCCTCTCTTTTAGGGGAACATTGTGAAAGGGATCTAGTAGCAGTGAAAATTGGTGGAACGGTGGTGGTGGCGTCTGTCTACATGCCTCATGATTCATCTGACCCAGCTCCTTCTAACGAAGTCATAGCCCTCGTTAAGGACTGCAAGAATAGACGTTGGAATCTGGTACTGACTGGGGATGTCAATGCGCACCATGTCGCATGGGGCAGCGACGACATCAACAATCGGGGCAGAGCTCTACTGGACTTCATATTTGCAACGAACCTGGAGGTCATCAATCAAGGTAGGGAACCCACTTTCTTAACTAGTGTAAGGAAATCGGTGATAGACCTAACGATTGCCACACCGGATGTGGCAAGTAGAATTAAGAACTGGAAGGTATCCAATGATCCGACGTTGTCGGACCACCGATACATTCAGTTTGAATGGTTTGCGGCGACCGCGGCTGAGGGCACGCAAACCTCTCGTAATCCACGCAAAGCGTAATCCCATCCATGGCATGCGTATGAAGCTGAGCTGGAGAAAAGGATTGAGTTTTTCTCGGCGAGGTTTAACACTCCGAGTGAAATCGAAGCCGTGGCGACATTTTTGTGGGACGCAATGGTCGAGGTGTATGAAAATAACTGTCCTCTAAGCGTTGTTAGGGAGCGAGCTACAGAACCTAAGATCCAGTGTACGTAGGGCCCTGAACAAGGTACTTAAAGGTAGACCAGGGGCTGCAGAGCATTATAGGGCTCTGCAAAAACAATTTAAGCAGGTGGTAAGGATGGCCAAGAGGGACTCCTGGAGGAGGTTTTGTGGAGAAACATCTAGTGTGCCGGACGCGGCTAAGCTTAAGAAAATTATTGCCAAGTGAGGTAGTGCAGCAGGTGGACCACTCAAACTTCCGGGGGGGGGNNNGGGGGGGGGGTTATGCCTCAGACCGGAGCGAAGGCTCTTGCTGGACAAACACTTTCCTGGGTATGTAGAAACCTCTCTGAAGAATACCTGGAGTGAACCAAGGTTGTTGGGACGCCGAGACTAGGCTATTGCGTCTAGAGTAGTAAATACCGATAGAGTTGAATGGGCGGTGGATGGGTTCGAACCTTATAAGAGTCCGGGAACCGACGGGGTATTACCGGTTATGCTCCAAACAGGATTGAATGATACCACCAAGCAAGACCTTAAGGGCGTGTATTACTACAGGTTATGTGCAACATAGAGGCGGATATCAACAAGACCCCACTAGAGGCCATAGATAGGGTGGCAGAAAGACTTAGGATTAATTCAACTTTGAGAACGTGGATTAGGAACATGCTTTCTGACCGACGGATCTGTGTGGAAAGAGACGGGAAGACGCTGAGGGCCATCGTCAACCGAGGATGCCCGCAGTGGGGAGTGATATCCCCGCTGTTATGGTGGTGTCAGAAATATGCAGACGATATAGCTATCGTAATGCAGGCAGGGGATGCAAATACCGCCTGTAGCAGATCTCGAACTGCACTAGGTATAGTGAAACGGTGGTGTGAGGGCACAGGACTACTTGTCAATCCGGACAAGGCGGAACTTCACGGGTAAAAGAAAGCTAGAAGGGTGGAAAAATCCAAAATTCTATGGCAAAGAGATTGTACCCTTAAACTCGGTCAAGCATCTGGGTGTTATACTAGATAAAAGACTGAATTGGGGATTGCAAGTAGAAAGAGTTCGAAACAGGGCCGTTATGATGCTATATACGCTCAGAAGGATCTGCGGTAGAAACTGGGGTATTATGGCCTGGATGTACCAAACGGTAGTCATACCTGCGGTGATGCATGGGGCTATTGTTTAGTGGAAGAAAACCTGGCAGATAGGCGCAAGGGGTCTTCTAGAACAGGTCAGAGGCTTAGCGCTGAGAGGCATTACAGTAAGGTGACCCCTATTTGTGCTCTGGGAGCACTGTTAGGTATGCCCCCGCTACATCTAATTGTGGGGATAGCAGCACTGAGGGTCGCGAGCAGACTTATGAGAAACAGACAGTGGGTAGGACGCGTAGGCGATACTGGACATTGTACTATTACTGTTGAGCAGGGAAATTTAAATCCTGTGGTATTAGCTAGGCAGGACTTTCTGGAAGAAATATACTGCTTTGAAAAAAATACAAAGTAAATTATCCGGAACGGGAGGAGTGGATGAATGAACTGGGTCCGACCTCGGGATGCGATCTCATCTGGTTCACAGATGGATCTAAGACCGAGGAGGGCACTGTTTTCTAGGTGAACCTGATTGGAAGGTAGCTAGACAGCTACTAAATATGAATAGGTGTCAGCCGAGGCTAGTAGTATGACACTTGTCGCAAGTGCGACGAAGGGGTGGAAGAAACAGAGAGTCACGTGCTATGCTATCGCATTAAACTGGTCGAGCTTATATTTCAATGCTTTGGAAAGCACTTTTGCGAACCCGAAGAGATCATGAAGCTATCAATGAGCACGATCGTAGCGTTTGCTGCAAGATCGGGTGTAGTGGTGGCTTAAAGGAAATGAGGAGACGGCAAAATAGACCAGAGGTCTAATTGCCTATGCAGGCGCAGCGGCGACCGCACCCTAGTAATATAAAATAAATAAATAAAAAAAAAATAAATAAATGGCATTTATACAAGTCTGGTTTTGCCCTGGAAAAGGTCTGGATTTACTATTGCTGAACACTAAGGATTATTGTGTTTAGTTGATTTGAGTCGACCTCAGAACGTCAAAATTTTCTTTTTTACGCGTCAAATTAATTTTAACAATATAAAAGTCTCTAAAATTCATTTTCAATCATATTTCATCGATTATCGATAATAAGTAATTTTTTTTTTTATATTATTAAACTCTTTTATTTTTGGTAGACCCACTACAAATTCAACTGAAGAAAATTCTCCATAACTGTCTTGCCATTGTCCATAAAAAAATAAACTTCATCAAATTTTACATCGGTGATATTTTCATTTCGAAATTTTTTTAACCAAGTAGTCTCAGTACAGCCTGATGCTCCAGCAAGAAACGTCGTAAATGGGAATGGACACACTAGAGACATATTAATAACTAAAATAAAATAAATAAATAATCGAGTTATATAGACATCTGAATAATAAAATGAGTGGTAAAATAATTTTTTTATTACGAAACAATTTTTTATATTTTTGACAAAACAAACATTTTTGACAGTAAATTTTTTAGTGAAAAAAAACAGTGTGTTGGCCATGTAACGCTTGGAGCGAGCCAACGTTTAGACCGTGCGAGCATTGGCCCATATAACTAATAAGAGTGAGTAAGTGTCTACGAGCGCGAAAGGAGATATGGTTAGAACGAATGTGTGTGTGTGTGTGTGCGTTGCCAATAGTGTAGCTGATCGGTTTGCAGCGTTTATGAAAGTAATGAATAAAAAATTATAAATGAATATACTTAATTAAAAATTATTATTAGTATAATCAATATCATTGATATATTATTATGAATATGATTAATAGCATTGATATAATTATTCTTCATGATATTATGGAAATTGTTGTTATTTATAATAATATTATTAATATATAAAACCATAGTATAAATAAAAATAACAACAATAATTTAAATAGTATTATCGATTTATAATAATATCGATTGATAATAATAATGAGAATAATAATAATACTGACAATAAAATTGAAATATAAATATTAATAATTGTTATTATTTATATTTCGAATATTATTATTATAAATGTTGTTATTGATTAATATCATTTATATTATTACTAATATATTGATATTATTTCTAATTTATAAAGTTATTGAAATTGATATTGACATTATTATTTGTATGTATGTACTATGTATTGCCAGCGTTATCGTGAAAAAGCGTCTAATTTTTTTTTTTTTTTTTTATCCAGCAAATTATTCAACTTTATATTTCATATTCTTTTTTTTCATATTTCACGTCTTTTGATTGTTAAAGTTATGATAAAAAAATAAACAGCTTATGTAAAATTGAGGCTTTCGGGTACATAATTATAAATTCATGTTTTGTTTTTATTTCACTCATTTTGTTTAACTACTAATAATTTATGAAAATTATATTTATACAACATTCTTCTATTTTAATTTGACAATGAATACCATGATCAAATAATATAATGATTAATTATATATATATATATATATTAGACCGTTTCAAAAAACAAAAAAAAAAAATTTTTTTTCTCTCCCACCCCCTAAAATGTTAGTACTCATCAAGGCAAACCATCTACTATTTTAATTTTTTTTTTTTTTTATTTAATGTTGCNTTTTTTAATGTTGCTCATCGACTTTCAATATTTTCCATTTAAAATACATGTAAGCAGAGTGCTCATTTCATACTTTTGTTTATAACTTGATTAATTTCCAAGCTAGAGACTTGAAAATACGACCATTTGAAAGCTTAAAGAAAAAGCTTCAAAATAGATATCGAAAAAAATTTTGATTAACGGTTTTGCGACTAGAAAATTTTATCAACGTTTATTTCTAGAAAAACAAAAATTTATTTATTCAAAGGCCTCTGAGCACTTATTAAAAAATGAAAATTCGGCATATAAGATATAGTGTCTGAAGCTTTTTAATAAAGCTTTCTAAATAATTATCTCGAATTTAAATATATTGATCATTTTAAAAGTTATCATTCTTCGAAACACTGAAGAAAAACAGCGTTTATTCGTTTATAAAAAAACTGCATAAATAACGCTGTTTTTTTTATATACTCTGGTAGCTCATGATGTTCATTTTTAACATATTCTTATGATGAAGTCAGTATCAACATATAGGATTTGTTCACTATTTTCATGAATACAAGAATATAACTTTTCTCGAGTGTGGGCTGTTGTAAAGTCAACTGAGCAAATGTTAATTTTTAGGCAAGGGGATAAGTCTTCCCCGGGGAAGTAGGCCTACTCTTTCTTAAATAGAGTCTTAAATAGTATCATAAAAGTATCCAATACAATGTTAGTTGTTTTTGTTGAAGTTTCTTCTTCATTAATTGATTTCCACGAAATTTAGACAGTTTCTTAATTTAATGGTTCAATAAATTAAATTAAATTTTTTTCGTTATCTAATATCAGGAGACTCGGTAGAGTCTCGACTCATATTTTCCCAGCGTGAGAGATGTTACCGGGTAATTATATAAATAGGTTGCCTGTGTGTGACGTCACAATTTTTTATTTATTTAAAAACTTCTTAAATATCAATTTTAAACTTAAAGTAAAAATATTTTCCTGATTAATATTGATGTTCCTCTATCCAATAAGCCTACCCTCGGATTTTTCCGATGAATAATAAAATAGATACAGTACCTCGTAAATGCCATGTCACAGTTTTTATTGAAAAATATTCTTCAAACTTAAAAATGAGCCATTCCATTGCGTTCTCTTTCTCTCTTTAACATTGCCGGTCTGATCTCTTCGTTCATCTCTCCGTCCTCTTTTATACATGCATCGGTGCTATCTTCATTTCACTTCACATCAATATATACGCATACTCACATACGGATACGCGCATCGGATTGGTTCACTGTATACAGGGATGGCTTGGCGTGCGTTAGATTGTTTTTTTTTTGTTTTTGAAAAACAATTGTTTAAAATTGAGAAACAAAATTTTAATAAATATACACTTGTGTTCTACATATTCTAAACTTGATTTTAATAATTTTCATTTTCAAAAAAATTTTTTTGAAATGTTGTGAGAAAATTGAAAACTTAGGATTTTCCCCAGAATAGCGTCTAATTAAACAAAAGAAGTGAAATAACATCAAAATAAAAATTCTTAAATTTTATATGCTAAAGTGACTCATTTTTTCCTTTTTTAATAAACATAAAAGGTGAAATAAAAAAAAAATATTAATAAAAAAAATTAGGCGGTTTTCTTACGATAGTTTATAAATTTGATTTTGTAATTTTGAAAAAACTGCCGAATTTTTTTTATTTATATTTTTTTTTTATTTCTCTTCTTTTATTTATTATGAAAGGAAAAAATGAGTCACTTTTGTATATAAAAATTAAGAATTTTTATTTTGATGGTACATCATAATATTCTTGTAAATCATTGCAAATTGTTTCACGCCATGGAGAATTTCTTTGTCCGAGCTGACCATATAATGAATTAAGCATATTTTTACTCAACATACAATGATAAAATGATATATTTCGAAGAATTTCAACAATTTTTCATCATTTTAATGAATTTTTTGTGAAAAAAAAAAAAATATCTACATATTCAATGAAGATCTTTGTTATAATATCAATAACATCAAAACAAACATTCTTAATTCTTACATACAAAAGTAACTCATTTTTTCCCTTTTTAATAAACAAAATATGTGAAATAAAAATATTAATGGAAAAAATTAAATGGTTATGTCTTACGATAGTTTATAAGTTTGATTTTATCATTTTGGAAGAACAACCTAATTTTTTTTATTCATTTTTTGTTTCACATATTTCGTTTATTGAAAAGAAAACGTTTACGCGAGAGACCACTATGTTGGTATAGCAGCACCTGCCGGCCAACTTTATTTTTGACGTCACACCAACGCTTGGATACACCACGCGCAGGCGCGACTTTGCTGCTGGATTCGTGTATTCTCGGATGGATCCGACAATACTCGGTTACTTTTTCTACTGGACTACGCCAACTGGACTGAGACACACAACGCTTCGTACTTCAACAGATTCAACGTTTATATTATATACACTGTATTAACACCTGGTGCATACAACACCAAGTGGTTTTTGAGGTTAACTTGAGAGTTTGCAAAAGGTATGACACCTTTTGCAATGAGTTTAATTTATACTTATAATTAGATTTACAATAAACAGTTATTTTATTTGTTATTTAAAACTCCTTGTGTTTTATCATTTTATTCCTATTACTATCCACTTCCTCGCGTAAATATTTGGTCCTTCGAGCAAAAGTGTCAGTTATACCTTAAAATCAGTGTTAATTAAATAATTAATTCATGGGTGAATTTAATTTAATTATTTTATCGGGAAATACAGTGTCGTTTAATTTTGTGAGTGTTAGAAACCGGTTGAGCACCATGAGGCGAGAAAAAAAAAATCTTTTTTTTCGGGGTTTACGCACGGAATTCGGGGTCCACGCAAGGACTACGGGGTTCACGCACGGGCCGCGTGGATAAAAAAAAAAAAAATTCACATCACTGGGTGATGCAACAATCTTGATAATTATAGTTTAAAAAAAAGCAATAATTATTAACCAGGTGGTCGAGCATTGTCGAGTTGATCGAAAGATCATAATTTTTCTTTTTTTAGAAACCACGCGGTAAATTAATTGCGTTTAATTTTCTGGGTATGTCAGACCGCATGGTCATGAGAGTTGTGCACGTACTTGAGTACTCGTTACTGATACACAACGTGCACACAGAGTCATTATTATTTTGAGTTTTTTAAAAAATGATAATAAAATTTTGGGGTTATTTTTTTAAAAAATATATGTCAAAACCAGAAATTTACGAGCTTGCTCACGGTTGAAAAAATGACAGGTCGTCATTTTTCAAAATGTCTTGGCTCCTATGATCCTAATCCAATGTCCAGTATTTTTTCCATGTTATACATACTTGAAATTAAATATGGTCATGTGATTTCACTGTCGTAAAATAAAATATTGTTTAAACATTTCTCTAATTGTTTTTCAATATATTTAAGGATTATGGAAGGAGAACAGGGTACACCTGGTGCTTCAGGTGGTCCATCTGGAACCACGGAGGAAGTTAAATCACCGGAGTACAAGATAGCCATGACTCCAGAGCAGCTGCAAGCCGCTCATGACATCGACGTTATTAAGTCGTATTTTAACGAGTCGTATGTCACACAACAGTCGCTTTGTGATCGCTTAACGAGAATTCACAATGAGGTTGTGGCCGGTAAAAAAGACGGTAAAGTTTTTACCACCAGTCAGCTGTCCGTACGTGACGAGGACGTCAAGAGGGTTTTTCATCAACACACTGACACTGCAGACTCATGTGGTCCCAGTTGGCTCGCTTGCCAAACAACAAAGCAAAATTAGAGCTTGATAATAGATCATATTGGGTGCAAAACAAGTCGGCAATGGTTGAGGAGGGTTACTATGACACCTCTGCCATGATCAAAGATATACTCAACACACTTGTTCTTCCAACATCCAATGCCATCTTTGTAGGCAACTCGAATGAGCTGCCACCATTGGATGTACCAACCTTCAATCGTGATTTCACCAAATGGCTTGAATTTGAGAGTCTCTTTGAACAGGTGGTTATTTTGAAGCCTGGAATCTCGGACATTTCCAAATTCCGCCATTTGCAGATGGCATTGGATGAAAGAACGAAAGAAAAAATTGGTGGCATTGCCGTCACTGGGGATAATTTTGCTGTGGCCTGGGGCCAATTGAAAAGAGATTTTGGCAATAAAAGAAGATTGGTAAATGCTGAACTCAGCAACTTGCTGGGTATTGAGAAGATGAAGTCAGCTACTGCTCACGAGTTATCTCGTATGATGGCCCGGGTGGAGCATTCTCGTGCAGCCTTGGAAAAGCTGGGCAGGCCAGTTGAACACTGGGACAACATCATCGGATATCGTGTATCACGAATGATACCCATCTCTTTGGCGTCCTCTTGGGAAAAAAAGATTGCCAATACAACAGAGCCTCCAACCTGGGCAGAGTTTAAAGAATTTTTAAATTCAAGAGAGAGGTCTATGGAGACAGTAGAGCAAGTGGAGCAGATGGATGATGCCACTTCATCACCAAATACAGTCAGAGTACATGCTGGTACTCTAACACCTGCAGCCAGCAGTCAGCTATGTGAGCTCTGTCAGAGTAAAGAGCACAACTTAGTGAGGTGCCCACAATTTATTTCAATGTCAGCAATGAAGCGAGATGAGTTCGTGAAGACAAAGCGACCAAAACTCATCTGCTTCAACTACCTTGGGTCACACGCGGTCATCAATTACAAGGCAAAGGGGTCCTGCAGGAGATGTCCAGGCCAAAAGCACCACACTATGTTGTGCTATAAGAGTAGGTCAGTTAGACCATCAAATTCATCATCCACACCAGCACAAGCTACAACGTCAACAGCCACAAAGTCACCACCACAACCAAAAGCACCAGAAATGAAGGCAAATTAATTTATTTGTTTTATTAATAAAAAAAATTTTTTGTGTTTTTTTTATTCTGTTGCTAGGTATGGCTGCGTTGTTGTACAGAGAGTTTTGAATGTCGAGAATGGCCTCGGATATCCATCACGTGATCTCAAGCCTTAATTGAGATCACCTTTGTACATATTTTTTTCTTTATCATTTTTTTGAATACATATCATAACAATTGCTGATTTTGATTATTAATTAAGAGTGTTAAGAGTTGTTTATTTAAAAATTCCTTTTTATTTGAATTTCTTTCATCTCCTTTCTGGTTAATAATAAGATTGATTTACTTGTATCATACTAGACGTGGTATGACATGGTTGTTTGGTATATATATACATGTACATGTGTCATACTTTTAAAAAAGAGACCATCTACATGTATACTTGTATACTTATTGAGCATATACAGGTATACAGCTGCCTTAATAGCGAGCTGGAATCAGGGTCTTTTAGGCTGTTCATCTTGCCTATCATTGTCGTCAGCTGTTTGTGATATTGTTTAACTTTTATGCAGTTTATTTTTTATCCTTGAATGTGTACAAAGGCCTAGGTGTGGTACTCAATGGCCAAGAGTACCAATCAGAGTTGTAGTATCTTGTTGATTTTTTTTTTAATGTTTTAATTTTATGTTAAATCATTAGTAGAATTAGAAAATTAAGGAGCTAAATTTTGCTAATGTGGTTTAACAGGTGGAGAATCATCCACAAGTCCTGGTAGAGACGGCTAACCCTCGACCACCAGTATTGCTGACAACAGCTGTTACAGATTCACTTGATCGCTGGGGTAGGGTTGTCACTACCCGAGCATTGCTGGATCAAGTGTCTGAGATCTCACTGGTGTTGGAGGCTCCGGAAAATAGACTAGGACTTAGTAGAACGTCATCACGTTTTGCTGTGGTGGGCATTGGTCAACATACAATAAAAGCGAGAGGTGCGATTGACATCAAGGTGATATCGAAAGTGTCACAGCTTCAATAAAAAGAAATGTAAAGTTTCAACACCAAGATTGAAGTTGTCAGCAGCAGTACTGTTGGTTAAATTGGTGAGAGATATTCAACAGAGTTTGGATTGTCAGTCAGCAAACATACACTTGTGGACTGACTCATCCATTACATATTATTGGATAACTGGTGACGTTAATCGTTGGAAAACATTTGTCCATAATAGAGTGGTATTTATACAGAATACATTGACACAGGCAACCTGGCATCACGTACCAGGTGAAGATAATCCAGCTGATATAGTATCACGTAGTACATCGTCATCACAATTACATACAGATCTTTTGTGGTGGCAGGGTCCAGCTTGGATTATTAAAAATCAAAATGAGTGGCCTGTGTTAAACAATCAAGAGATTGGCATGACTCAAGTTGAAGAGAAACCTTTGGTTTGCAATGTAATGTCGACCATAAGTGAGAGTTTTTTGATAACTTCTCTTCACTGAGAAAAGCTGTAACTGCTGCAGCATGGTTGAGAAGATTTTACCAGAGTTTTTCAGCAAGATATATTGTGGATAGATCATGCTGGATTACGTCTGAAGAACGTAAAATTACATTGCTGGGTTTGGTAATTAATAATCAACGATTATACTTTCATGAGGTGATTAAACAATTATCAAAGGGTGAAGCATTATCAAGGTCAAGTCCTTTGATAAAATTAACACCATTCCTTGACAAGGAAGGTGCATTGAGAGTCGGTGGAAGACTGAGTAGATCCCTCATGACAAGTGATCAAAAAAATCCGTTGATATTACCGAGAGAGTCAAAACTAACTGAACTGATACTCAACGAGTGCCATGTAAATACATTACATGGTGGTGCTCAACTGATGTTGGCCACATTGAGACAACGATATTGGATTGTTGGTGGTCGAGTACCAGTCAGAAGTTTTATAAATAAATGTGTTGTTTGTGTAAGACATCGAGCTGAAGCTGCACAACAGTTAATGGGTCAACTACCAGCATCTAGAGTCTTAAAATGCAAGCCATTTCTCCATACGGGAGTTGACTATGCTGGTCCATTTGAACTGAAGACATGGTCAGGCAAATGTAATAGGTCTTACAAGAGCTATTTAGTTGTATTTGTCTGCATGGCATCATCGGCAGTTCATCTTGATTTAGCTACTGACTATACAACTGAGGGATTCCTAGCAGCATTCACGAGATTTGTAAGTCATCGTGGACGATGTGAAAAATTATTTAGTGATTGTGGTACAAATTTCGTGGGTGCAGATGCTGAACTAAAACGTCTGTTTAAGTCAGCATCAAAGGAAGCTAAAGATCTTGCCACTCTTTTTGCAAGGGATCGTACAGATTGGATTTATACCTCCTGGGTCACCACATTTTGGTGGTAAATGGGAATCAGTTGTCAAGTCAGCTAAACATCACATTGAGAGAGTCATTGGTGATCACAAGCTCACGTATGAACATTTTAGTACGTTCTCAACACAAATTGAGTGTTTACTCAACTCGAGACCTTTGTGCCCAATGAATGATGATCCTGAGGATCTTCAGGCATTAACACCAGGTCATTTCTTGGTTGGTGAACCACTAAATGCAGTACCTGAGCCATCTGTTTTGGATGTACCTGATAATCGTCTCAACAAGTGGCGATTGTTAAGGAAGTTCATGGAGTCTTTTTGGGACAGATGGTCCAAAGAGTATTTACAAAAATATTTGGTCAGGTCTAAATGGTTGCATACATCACCATGTATTCAAGTGGGTACAATGGCATTGGTCATTGATGAGAGATTGCCACCAGGTAAATGGGCCTTGGCACTAGTCACTTAGGTGTTTCCTGGAGCTGATGGATTGGTCAGAGCAGTCACTGTTAAGACACAAACTGCTGAGTACCGAAGACCAGTGGCTAAATTATGTGTGTTACCAATTGAGGTCACACATACATGAGTTGACAATTACATTGTCAAGGGGGGAGAATGTTTACGCGAGAGACCGCTATGTTGGTATAGCAGCACCTGCCGGCCAACTTTATTTTTGACGTCACACCAACGCTTGGATACACCACGCGCAGTCGCGACTTTGCTGCTGGATTCGTGTATCCTCGGATCGATCCGAGAATACTCGGTTACTTCTCCTACTGGACTACGCCAACTGGACTGAGAGACACACAACGCTTCGTACTTCGATAGACTAAACGTCTATGCTATATACACTGTATTTAACACCTGGTGCATACAACACTAAGTGGTTTTTGAGGTTAACTTTGAGAGTTTGCAAAAGGTATGTTACCTTTTGCAATGAGTTTAATTTATACTTATAATTAGATTTACAATAATTAGTTATTTTATTTGTTATTTAAAACACCTTGTGTTTTATCATTTTATTCCTATTACTATCCACTTCTTCGCGTCAATAGGAAAAAAATGAGTTACTTTTGTAAATAAAAATTGAGGATTTTTGTTTTGATGTTATTTCACTTCTTTTGTTTAATTAATCGCAATACTTAAAAAAACTATCCTGGGGAAGATCTTAAGTTTTCAATTCGAAAAAGAATAAAATTTAAAAAAATTATATAAAAGAAACAAATACGTGCCGAACTACCCCGTATGCACAGCTGCTAATACGCATGCGCGTTTTTACATGTATGTATAAGTAGTGGATTAGAGTCGAAGAAAAGATAGACAGGGCGAACGCGAAAAAGAGAAAAATGCAGAATCAGGCAATTTTAACAAAATATTTATTTTCAGTCAAATCTTGTACCTGAAGTGCTATTCTTGGTCCCGTATTGCAGGAGTTATTGCGGGTCCCGCAATAACTATTTGCCGACAAGAAACGTTAGTCGCGATAGAAAAACATGAAGGCGCTCGTTGTTGCTTTTATGTATTTATGCATTTGCATACCCGCAATAACTCCTGCAATACGGGACCCAGAATAGTACCCCTGGCTTATTTAAAATATTGAATCTATTCAACTATGCATCGGAAAAATTCAAAGATAGGCTCATTGGATAGAGAAATACTGATATTAATAGGGAAAGTAATTTTAGTTTTGATTCATATTTAATAATAAGTAAGTTATTAAGCAATAAAAAATTCGTGACGTCTTACCCATGCAACCTATTTATACTATTACTGGGTAAGTCATTTTACGCCCGGAAAAAATGAGTTAACCGAGTGTTGTAATAACTCTTCTTAACAAACAATTATAAACGCGTCATTTTTTTTTCTTCTATTAGTTTAATTGATATTCTTCATTTAATTTTTGACTGGAAAATATATCATTTGATTTTTATTATTATGACAAGAAGTATACTCTGGTGGAAAAAATAAGGTTACCATAAGCGCCGAACACCAAGTCAGGACATTTTGTCAAGCCCCCTCCCNTTGAGAATTTATTATTCATGTTTATTAGTTACATACATTATTATATTAATATGTATTCAATACATTTGTTCATAAATTATTGAATAATTATTTTACATTTTTTCAGTCTCGTATTTCTGAGCAGAACTTATCTTTTTCAGTATATTTTCATTATCTGCTTCTTCTAAATATTTACAGAAATCTATACATGAATAATTTTTAAAATTATATAGTACAATTATTAAGTGTTTTATATTTTTTACAAGAAATTTGTCGATTTTACTCATCCACTGTGCATTTATCATGGAAAATACTTTTTCACAGTTTGCATTATGTCCTGGTATAGCAAAAACATATTCTGCCATTTTAATAATTTCAGAGCGGCTTTCTTCACAAGTATTCGAAACGAGAAAATCCACAATTTTTTTTTTACAACTTTGCTTAAAAAATTCATCATCATTTTGTTTAGATGTCCAAAAATTTTTTCAATTCAAAAATTGATCAAAAAGTTTGTCTTCTACAATATTAATGTTTTTTTTTCAAGATAAAGCATAGTATCACTAACTTGATCATATATAAGTACAGTATTTTTTTTCAAGTTAATCTATTCGAATACCTAGAACATAAAAATGATACATAAAATTTCTGATATATTTAAATTAAATAATCAATATAATTTATAACAAATAATAATATTATCGTACTTTAAATTCGTCAAATTGGTCAGTCCATTGCATCAAGTAATTTTTAGATGCTTCATACGTTTCAATAATTTTCTTTTCGAAATTATCACACATTTTTTCTTGACCATATTCTCCCAACTGTTTCAATATTTTTTTACAACCAACAGGCACAAAATGTTCTCTAGATCGAGCTGCTATTAAATTCATGACCTCATTTATTATATCTTTTACTTCAAGAATACTGTTCTATTCTTTTTCTATTTGTGCTGTTTTATTGTAAAAAACAGACATGATTGAATGTACAAAAAATAAATAACATTCAGAAATATCATCTTCAAAAAACTTTGCTAAAATTTTTGGTGGATCATCTTGAGATAAAAAATAAGATTTTAAAGCCTGAAGCATTCCTAAAACCTATGTAGACATGGCATTAAGCTTAACCATCTGGTTTTACTGTGATACAACAAATCTCTAAACGTAATATCAACAAATTCACAGAATTCTTGTAATTCACTTATTCTCACTGTATATATTTTAAAATAATTATGAATTTTTAAGACTATTGAATCAATATCATATAACCAAATTTATCAAGAGCATGTTCAATGGCACTATTGGAGCATGGCAGCGTTGAAGAACATGAGCAGGACATCGTACTCCTACAAGATTCGTATTGACTTTGTTTTTGAATAAACAAAAAATATTATTTTGTCCTCCTCGTTTACGACCACCAAAATTTGTGTTCGTATTATCACCAGAGAATGCAATGAGTTTATTAAGTAGTGAATGTTGATCAAGAACATTTTCAATAAGTGTTGAAATTGTTTCAGCTTTTTCATTGTTAGTGTCTTGTAAATCTAATAGTTTTGTTTGAGTATCACCCTGTTTGTAATCAAAGTACTGAATAACAAGTGGAAATAACTTAATGTGTCCATGTTTACTTGAATCAGTACTAATACTAATGCACGAAATATTTTCAAGATTTTTTTTCATAGTTTCAATTAGATGAGGTGACAATACACCATTTATTATTGCCTCAGTCTTGGTTCTGGCACAAGAAATTTTTTTAGCAATATCAGAATCATTGAAAATGTTTGACAATAATATAGGAGTACAATCCATTGATTTGTATGATTGGTGATGCTTCACAACATGAAAAGCTAAAATACCTTCGGCTATTGATAATTTCAAATCCAAAGAAGAATATTTTTCAACAAAAAACTTACTCATAGGTGCACTTGTTGATGCTATTTGTACTGTTTTTTTATGTATATCTGAATTCAGATGTTTTTCCAAATCAGTTTTACCTACACGAAAGAAAAAAAAATTGAATGAAAAAACTGAATAATAAAAATAAAATAATCAATTAACAATATAATTAATTATAAATAATGACCATTATTTGCCACAGAAACTTGGGTGTTACCTTGGATTTTCTTCGTTCTTTTGCTTTTGGTAAACCCATTTGATTTTTTAATTAAAATATAAAATTATTGAAATTCTGACTGTGGCAAATTTTAAAGATATCATATAACATTCTATTTAATAAATATTTTATAACCTACCAAATAAAAGCTGTAGTAACATTGTAAGCAATCAGCAAATGTATTATCACTTATTTCAACCAGCAATTCAATTATCAATATTTAATTAAATTCACTGACCCACTGTGGATAAATTTTTTGTTGAATTTTATTATTTTTTTATTATTCTTGAATTATGAAATGTACCTGAACAAATAATAGCATTCAATAATAAACGTCAAACGATAATAAACACGTGCAATAACGAGATTTTTTTTTGTTAATAACTGTTAATAAATTAATAATTTTTTCAGGCAATGACCATGGACAAAATATATAAACAAAAAAATATAGTCAAGTGCTCCAAGTTGCACCCTAAGTGTTCCGTAGGATTGTTTTTTATTTTTTTTTCTTGCCGTTCGATTAATTTTTGTTTTTATATTTTATACATCATTATTAAATTTCAGTTATGATTTTAAATATTTGGGCTTTATTAGATTCAGTTTTATTATTTTATCGCAAAGCCCAATTGAAGATATTGGAACCGGTTGCACCAATTCGATACTACATTTCGTT
>MKYW01000377.1:6006-22672 GCA_015776835.1 Aphidius ervi
ATAAAATAAAAAATAATTAAAAAAAAAAAAAAATATACATAAAAAATCTATATAAATAACAATACACATAATCATACATATGGCTACTACAGTACCACCACACCACTGATATTACTTGAATAATAATAAAAAAAATAAAAATACTGATGCACCTGTTATATTTGTATCTTGACATTATTACAGCTAGTAGTGTGGATAATCATTGGTTCACCACCTTCTATCAAAACACTAGAAGCATCAGGAATGAAAAGAATACAATTAAAGAGGTTACTGCACTAGGCAAGTTTGATGCACTGGCTTTAACTGAAACCTGGCTGAATGAAAATAACTACTCTGGTGAATATGTCGAGCTTGGTATCTATAATGTTTATCGTGCTGACAGGCCCAAGGCATATAAATCAACAGGTAGATGTTGCTTGTTAGCAATTAAAAACACATATCACTCAATGCAACTTGATTCATCGTCAATAAACGACAAATTCAAATTCTTGGACATAATAATTGTCAAATGCATCTTATCTGGAAGTAGCATAGTTATTGCTTGTCTGTACATACCACCAGGGATAACTGATGACCTATACATCAAGGCAATGGAAAATATCTACAATGTGTTAATCAGTTTTTCATATGATAATTTAATATTAGTAGGTGACTTTAACCTGCCTCATTTTAATCAAGTACAAGGTAAATTAGCTAGCATTAAAAAAACAGAAAAATTAATTTCAATTTGTGATTCTTCAGACTTGAAACAATACAACAAAATATCGTTGCTAGACTTGGTATTTGCATCTATAAATTGCCTAGTAGAAACAACTGAATTTGGTGTTGTAGATACTGAACAATGCCATCCACCTCTAATAATAAATTCTTCTCCTATAATTTTAAAAATTAAAAATAATAATAAGTTTCTTAAAACATACTATTACTCTACCTCTTTTAACTTTAACTTTAAAGCATCTGACTTAGACCTCTTGAAAAATAAATTAAATGCAATAGACTGGACGAAGTTGTTCAGTGCTACAGATCCAAATCATGCAGTACAAATACTTTATGATAAAATTTTTGTAGTCTTTAATAATTATGCAGTCAAATTTAAACCTAAAACGAATTGTACTAGCAATGAGAGCAAAAATAACTATCTAGTTTGGATAAAATATGATACACTAAAATTAATTAAACAAAAAAATAACATCAGATCTAATTTATATAAAATAAACAAACGAATAAGAGACTTAGATGCACAAAATAACAGTCCAGATACCAATAAATATTGCAATGATCTATTGAGTGGCTTCCAAAGTACTAAGAAAATATTCACACGTAGTAAACATAGCCTTCTAAACACACAAAACTGTCTACGTCTAAATTTGAAAAAACATTACATACAGCATAAGATCTAAATCCAGAAAAGATTATAATGATTATTTAAAACGTGTTGAACTGGACCTCTCAAGTAACCCTGAATCGCTGTGGAACTATATTAATAATATTAAGAAAGAATCAAGAATCTCAAGGTCATTTGATATTAATGGAATAGCATGTAATGATCCCGAAAATAATACTAAATGAATTTGCATCGTACTTTGCCTCAACGTTTGAACCTCTATCAGATACTGATAAAAAACATATAGACTCAATTCACACGCAAAAAAGTAGCAATAATGATATTTACAATAATAACAGTAATAATAGTAATAATAACAATAATAGAATCAACAATTTTATTAACATAATTAACAAAATGGGTGACACTGATAGATGTACAATCAAGGAAGTCCTCTCAGCTTTCAACAAGCTACCAAATAAGTACTCAGTTGGAACTGATAAAAATTAGTAAAGCCTTGTAAATTAGTAAAGCATTGCAAAGAAGCACTTGTACAACCTGTAACGTATATCATTAATTTATCATTATATGTAGGCATATACCCAATTATGTAGAAGAGGGCCAAGATTATTTCTGTTTTTAAAAATGGTAAAAAAAATGACATTTGTAATTTTAGACCTATTTCTATAATAAGTAGCTTTTCTAAAATCTTTGAAATTTGCTTATACGAAAGAATCTTTGGCTTATTTAAATCAATAGTGGCTGATCAACAACTACTATAATATTATATTGATATTATTGTTAATCATAATATTATTGAAGTTATTATTATTTATAATAATACTATTCATATATAACCATAGTATAAATAAAATAATAATTTCAGAAATATCATCGATTTATAATAATATCAGTGATATTAATAATTGTTGAAGGGTGTAATTATACAACAGTGAGTTTTGAGGTTAATTAAATTAAATACAACAGAGTAAATTAAATATTATTTTAATGTGTATATATATGTATAAGTGTACAAGTGTTTCTCTTGAGACAACCAGTTTAGAACTGTCCTCCTACCAATACATCAGTGTAACCACACTTGGTTAGAAGTGCCACAGAGCATGCGTAGTTAATATAAAGTCATGCGCATCAACCTAGATGTTGATACACATGATCGTACCATTTGTATATTCCAACACCCTCCCTCAAATGTATGATTATGACAATGACTTTAATTTTAATTATTTACAAAAACTTTTAACCCAATCTGGTCAGCAAATTTACAATGTTTAATTGAACCTAACCCCTTGGTAAATATATCAGCCATTAAATCATCTGAAGGATGATAGTTTAAAGATACATCACAGTTTTCAATTGCATCCCTTATAAAGTGATGCTTGACATCGATATGTTTTGTACGTGCATGATACATAGGATTTTTACTTAAACGTTGTGCACTTTGATTATCATTAAAAATGTCTATTGTTTTATAATTTTCGACATTTAATTCATTTATAAAGTTCTTTAAATAAATAGCTTCTTTTGAAGCTTCAGTTAGTCCCATGTATTCAGCTTCAGTAGAAGATAGAGCAACTGTTTGTTGTTTTCTTGCTTCCCACGTGATAGCTGCTCCAGAAAGTGTGAAGACAAAACCAGTGTATGATTTTCTATCAATCGAACATCCAGCCCAATCAGCATCAACATGACCAACCAGTTTATCATGTTTTCCCTTTTTATATGTAAGACCATAATTAATTGTCTTTTTCAAATAACGAAGGATTCTCTTAGCAGCAGTCCAATGTTGTTTATTGTAACAGTTGTTATACTGACTTAAATAATTGACAGAATAAGCAATATCTGGACGTGTACCAACTGCAAGGTACATTAAGCTTCCAATTAGCTCACGATAGGGTATGTCTGCTTCACAACCATTTTCATTTTTAGCTAATTTTAAATTAACTTCCATTGGTGTTGACACACCTTTACAATCAACCATTTCAAACCTTTTTAAAATATCATTAATATAATTTTGTTGTGATAGTATTATTGCATCTTTTGTATTTTTAAATTGCAGTCCAAGACACAGACTTGCTTCACCAAGATCTTTTACATCAAATCTTTTATTTAATTTTGTTTTAAACTCTGATATTAATTTATCATCATTACCAATGACAAGTATATCATCAACATAAGCTGCTAAAAGTAATAAGGAATTTTTATTTTTGTATGAATATACACAGGGATCACCCTTGAGTGGTTTTAAACCAATTTGCCTTAATTCCTTGTCAAGTTTGATATACCATTGTCTGCCAGCTTGTTTCAAGCCATATAGAGCTTTCTTTACTTCACAAACTTGATTACCTTTTCTTAATTGTATCAGCATGTTGTTCATTTTGTTATTGAGACAATCATTATTAACTTTTGATTCATCACAAACTATTTCTTCAAGTATTTCTTTGAATTTTTCTGGAATTTCCATATATAATTTTTCTTGTAGTTCACCATTAAGAAAAGCTGTTGTTACATCCAGCTGATGAATTTTTAAATTGTATTTTGCTGATAAAGCAACCAGCAAACGTACAGAATTTAATCTAACCACTGGAGCAAAGGTTTCATTAAAATCAACACCAGGTATTTGTGAATACCCTTTTGCCACCAGTCTAGCTTTTCTTCTTTTTATAATACCATGTTCATCATATTTGTTTACTAATACTAATCTTGATCCAATAACATGCTGATTTTTAGGACGATCAGTTATAATCCAAGTATCATTTCTTACTTGTGCTTTGAACTCGTCTTTGACAGCATTTTTCCAGTGTATTTTATCTTCACCAGTAAAAGCTTCTTTAATATTTATTTCACAAATGTTTGCTTCTTCAACATCACCAGTTGTAGCTGAGTAATCAAAAATCCAACCTTTTTTAGGTCTGCCACGAGAGCCAGTGTTAATTTTAATTTGTCTTTGAGGTCTTGACATTATTTCATTTGCTTTCGTTATTTCATCCTCATCAAAACCAAGAAAATTATCATTTTCATTTATAAACTTATCTTGATTCTTATTATCATTGTTGACACAGGTTGTTGTGTCTTGATTATCATCAACAGGATTTAACATATTTGTATCATTATTTTCTTCTTGGTTATTTTTATTTTCATCAACAGAAGGATTTATTTTATCTTGATCATCATGTATGAATGATATATCAAGAAGTACACTATCAAAATTGTTTAAAGTAGTTTCATTTGTATCAGGTAATTTTTCATTTAACATACTATCATTTCTTTTAGTATTTAAAAATGTTACACTTCTTGTTATTATTACCTTTTTCTCATTCTTGAGCCAAACTCTGTACCCTTTCTTCTCATCTGAATACCCAAGAAATTGGCATTCTAATGACCTTTGATCAAATTTATTTTTATTTATGTTTTGGTTCAAGCAATAGCCTTTGGTACCAAACACTTTAAAATCAAGTATATCAGGATTTTTATTAAACCAAATTTTATATGGTATTTTTCCATCAAGGCTTCTAGAAGGGCATCTATTGCGTATATGATTTGCAGTATTTACAGCTTCAGCCCAGAACGTAGTTGGCAACCCAGACTCAATGATTAAACACCTGGCCATGTCGATTAACGTACGATTTTTACGTTCAGCAACTCCATTTTGCTGAGGAGTGTATGTAATCGTATATCTTCTTGATATACCATTTTCATTCAAGTATTTGTTGAATGAATTGTTATCGTATTCTTTGCCATTATCACTTTGTAATGTCTTTATTTTGGTGCCAACTTGGTTTTCAACAAGAGATTTAAAATCTTTAAAAGCTTGTAAAGCTTCATCTTTTGATTTTAACATCTTAACCCAGCACATCCTTGAGCAATCATCAACAAAAGTCATCATAAACCTTGTGCCACTTCTCGATGTGACTGGCATTGGCCCACACAAATCTGAATGAATGATTTCCAGAATTTTCGTTTTTCTAAATGACTTTTTAGGAAAAGGTTTACTTGTAAATTTTGCTTTTAAACATGTTTCACATGTATCAATATCATTGTTATTATTATATTTAATTTGTTGATTATTTAACAACTTTTTAAGATCAGCAAAATTTAAGTGGCCTAATCTTTTATGCCAATCAACAAGTGATAACTTATTTGACTTGTTTGAGTTAAAATTTACACTCTTATTTTCAGCAACTGTATTTGCTTCTTGCTTATCTTGAAAAATAAACTCATCTTGAAATTTTTCTTCATCAACATAGTATAATCCATTTAATTTTTTAGCACAAAAAATTTCTTTTCCCAGTTTATCATAAACATTTGCATTTTCATTTTCAAAAACAATTTTAAAACCTTTTTCAGTGATTTTACTAACAGATAACAAATTTGTCCTGAGGTCAGGGACATACAATGTGTTATCAATTCTTAATATTTTATTTTGTTTATTTTTCAAGTTTATTTTTACTGTGCCTTTTAATTCAACTGCAGCTGTCGAATTGTTTGCTAAGTTTAATGTTGACAAATGTTGCTTTGTATTTTCAAATTTTAATTTTTGTCCACACATGTGTGACGTAGCACCACTATCCAAACACCAGGAGCTAGCTGTGCTATTGTTTGGCAATGTAAATGCTGAATTGTCACAAATGTAAACACCAACTTCTTCAGCCTGTCTGGCACTGTTATTATTATTATTTGACGATTTTTCATTCTTTCTTTTATGACAGTCTATGTATTTATGACCGTTGATTCCACAATAGCCACATTTGTATTTAAAATATTTTACCTCATTGCTATTGTGTTCACGTTTATTTTCAATATAATTTCTATTTGTATTATCAAAATTTTCATTATAATTTTTATTTTTATTATTAAAATTTTTGTTATTATAGTTACCAGGATTTTTGTATCGACCTTGAAAAGCTATTAGTGCATCTGTCTCAATTGTATTCTCATTATTTTTATGAGCATCACTAACTTCCATGATTTTGATTTTCAAACTTTCAAGGCTTGGCAAAGTTTCACGTGTTTCCATTGCGACCTTGAAACTTTCAAAACTGCTTGGTAAACTTACCAATAGCATAACAGTCAACAAATTTTCAAATATATTAATATCCATTTGCTTTAATTTGTCAACAACGTCATCAAACTTGTCTATGTGTTGACGAACATCGCCATTTTCAGACATTTTTAACATGACTAATCGTCTCAGCAAGCAGGCCTGTTTGGCTGGGCCTTTGGACTGATATATTGAATGTAGTTTATTCCATATTTGATTTGATGTACCACAATCCTTTATTTGTCTCAATTGTGTTGGGTGAATGTGTAAAATAAGATCAGCCTTTGCCTTTTGATCGTTGTTGTTCCAGACTTCAATACTTGCCAGTATTTCAGCAGTAGTGCCTTCAGGCTTTTTACTCTCACCCGTAGCATATTTAATAGTTCCATTTTTAATTAGTATTGCGGTCATTTGCATTTTCCAAGTATCAAAGTTATCAGCACACAGGCTTTGAATCTTGGTTGTGGTGCCTGACTCCATTTTTATCAAAACTTTTTATTTTACCTTATTTTCAAGAGTAAAAAAAAAAAATTTATTTATCAAGTTTTTAATTTTAATTTAATTTGTAACAACTCACTTTTAAACTTTAAATATTAATGAGCACCCTGGGCCCATAACCTGTTGAAGGGTGTAATTATACAACAGTGAGTTTTGAGGTTAATTAAATTAAATACAACAGAGTAAATTAAATATTATTTTAATGTGTATATATATGTATAAGTGTACAAGTGTTTCTCTTGAGACAACCAGTTTAGAACTGTCCTCCTACCAATACATCAGTGTAACCACACTTGGTTAGAAGTGCCACAGAGCATGCGTAGTTAATATAAAGTCATGCGCATCAACCTAGATGTTGATACACATGATCGTACCATTTGTATATTCCAACAATAATATTAATAATAATATTGACAGTAACATTCATATATAAATATTGACAATTATTAGTATTTATATTCAAAATATTATTATTATAGATATTATTATTAATATCAATACTATTGTGAATAATTGATAATATTATCGAAATTATTGTTGTTATAATTATCATCATTTATATATATTTATAGTATGAATAATAATAATAACAATAATTTTATTGTTATTATAATAATGATTCTTTAAACCTGCGAGATAACTATTGCTTAATACGTTTAAATGAATTTTCTTTAAAAATCAATCATTTGAGTATTAAACTTAGTTGACCTGTTCAATGATAATTATATAAACACGTCACTCACCTTGGGGAAGCAAGTAGATGTCGTCTACACAGACTTCTCCAAGGCTTTTGATAAATTAAATACCGTAAAACTATTACAAAAAATCAAAAGACTTGGACTATCAAATAGAATTATTAACTTGTTAACTTCTTATCTCACAGATAGAAAGTCTTTTGTCTTCTACATGGGTCAATACTCTAAGCCATTCTCGCCCTCTTCAGGGGTACCACAAGGATCTAATCTTTGCCTGCTCTTATTCTTGGTATATATTAATGAAGTTATCAATGAGGTTATCAGTGATAGTAATAATAATAATGTTAAGATACTGTTATATGCAGATAATGCAAAAATATATAGTAATGTAAGCAGTTGGAGTGAGGCTGATGAACTTCAACTAATTTTAGATAAGTTTATTAGTTGGTGCAATAACAATAAATTGATCGTAAATATAAACAAATGCAAAGTAGTATCTTACAGTAGAGTTAAAGCAAATAAAATTATAAAAAATACAATTATAAAATAAGTAATGTACCATTGATACGTGAAGAAAAAGTGACTGACCTTGGAGTACACTATGATAATAAGTTTACCTTTAATGAGCACATCGAATTAACATCTAAAAAAGCACTAAGAACACTCTATTTTATCAACAGAACATGTAAAAACTTTTCAAGTCCCAACACATTCAGCTTATTATTTAAATCTTTTGTATTACCGATACTAGAATACTGCACACCTGTATTAATATTTAATGGCAAAAAGCACATGTACAAATTTGAAAAAGTACAAAGAACAATTATCAAGTTGTTAATTAAAAATAAGACTGGTCAATACCCAGGGAATAAATTTAACTATATTGAATCATGTATAGATAATGGTTTCTTTACCATTGAGCACAGGAGAAAGATTATACTTGCTATTCTCACGATTAAAATACTCAATGGTCAAACGTATTGTCCAGATATATTATATGAATTACCAATATGGACCCATCGTTCAGTGAATAGCAGGTCTAATCATCTACGGTACCCAATAAATTGTACCAATAATTTAAGTAAGCTATCACCTGTTAATCAAATGATAGACAGCATTAACACCATATTAGATTCCAACAGCAACATTGATATATTTAACTTTTCAAATAATATCTCAATCAAAATGCTATTAAACCTACTCAATGTAAATAACACTTAAGGAGTCTCATATTCGAAGAATAATTATAATATAACTTGCAAAGATAAAACTATAAATTATATATAAAATTATTATAAGTGTGTACCATATTTTTGAATTATCTAAACATTGTATGTGCACGTTCACACAATTTTTGTGACCAATTCAATCTGCCTTGAATGTGCAGTTTGGTCATTGTTTAAATAAAATAAAAATAAAATAAATAAAACAAATATTAATAATAATATCTATAATAGTAATATTTGAAATATAAATACTAATAATTATCAATATTTATATATGAATGTTATTCTCAGTATTATTATGATTCTTATTATTATTATGAATATAATATCGATATTATTATTATCGTCGTATTAATAAAAAAAGGGCGTAGGTGCCATTTTCGGGAATTTTTTTTTTATTAAAGATAAAAGGGCGTAAGTGCAAATTTATTAATTTGTGGGTTTTTCATCGGATTTTAAGGCTTAAAAAAATAGAAAAATAAAAAGGGCGTAACAACCTCTGATAATGGATCAAGGGCGTATGTCCAGAGACATACGTCTTTTTTCCATTATCAAAATCATTTTTGATAAAAGATATAAGGCGTATGTCCAAGGATTTACGCCTTTTTTCCTTTGTCAAAATAATTTTTGATAAAAGATGAAGGACGTATTTCCAATTTTATTTTAAATCCATTCAATGGTAGGGTTTTTTAAATTATCGATCATTTATTGATAATTATAAATAAAAAAAACATGAAAATAATTACAAATAGTAAGTTACATAATTATTTAAATTAGTTTTTTTTATCATATTTTTTTGTCAAAAATATAAAATAATAAAATAAATATATATTATATTTATTGATTATCAATACATTATTTTATTATTTTATATTTTTGATAAAAAAATATGATAAAAAAAAAACTATTTCAAATAGTTATGTAACTTACGATATGTAATTATTTTTATGTTTTTTTTATTTATAATTATCAATAAATAATAATCAATAATTTAAAAAACCCTACTATTGAATGGATTTAAAATAAAATTGGAAATACGCCCTTCACCTTTTCTCAAAAATTATTTTGACAAAGGAAAAAAGGCGTAAATCCTTGACATACGCCCTTCATCTTTTATTAAAAATGTTTTTTATAATGGAAAAAAGACGTAAGTCCCTGGACATACGCCCTTTATCCTTCATCAAAGGTTGTTACGCCCTTTTTACTTTTTTTTTTTTAAGCCTTAAAATAAGATAAAAAACCCAAAAGTTTAAAAATTTGCACTTACGCCCTTCTTCCTTCAAAATTAACGTTTTTGGCACTGACGCCCTTCATCCTTTAATGCGACGTTATTATTATTATTGATATCAATATTATTATTAATATTATTAATATCACTGATATTGTTATAAATCATATAATATTATTGTTATTATTATTAATATGGTTGATACCATTGTTATTATTACAAATATTATATTGATATTATTATTATCGATGATATTTTTGAAATTATTGTTATTTTATTTATCCTATGGTTATATATGAATAATATTATTATAAATAACAATAATTCCAATAATATTATGAATAACAATAATATAAGTATAATATTAGTAATAATATATCAATGGTATCAATTATATTAATAATAACATTTATAATAATAATATCTGAAATATAAATACTAATAATTATTAATATTCATAACTGAATATTATTGTCAGTATTATTATTATTATTATCATTGTTATTATTATTATTATTATTATTGATCAGCGTGACATGCAACTACTCCGAAAGAAGTTTCACTTCCCCCGAGCGTACTCGCAACACGGTAATTTTTTTTTTTTTACAACATTGACATTTCTTTTAAATATTTTTTACCTTTTTTCCATATATTATTTTTTACATATATTATATTCACATTTTATTTCTCATTGACGTAGTATATTTTATAAAAGCAACTCGATATTTTACATCCGTTGACTTTAGCAATTTTTATAAATAATTGTCTTTGCAAATATTGAATGCTGACTATCGTGGGAAAGGTAAAATATAATTGGTCAAGATGTTCCCACTTTAGTTTATCCCTTCTTTAATTCTTAATTTGAATGGGAATTTTTCTTTTTCAATTTTAAGGAGCTTCACTCTTGCGACAACTTTTGTTTGAATAACTGTTACTTATTGGTATTTTCAATATTTAAAATAATTAATTAATAAATAATTTTTGATAAATTCAAGGGACATGTAGAATATCGAGTAACACATAAATTTTTTCATTTTATTTCTCATAATTATTTTTCATTTTTAGCAACATTTACATTTTTTAATATTTTTTATACCTTTTTTTTTAATATTATTTTTACTTTAATTTTTATTTTTCTCAAGCCGTAGTTCAAAGTCACCTTAGCAACTCGATCTCAAACATCCGTTGAATTTAACAAATAAAGCTAAGAATTGCCAAGTAAAATATTGAAGGCTGACTATCGTGGGACAGGTAAAATATAATTGGTCAAAGATGTTCCCACTTTTATTCATCCCTTCTTTATTTCATAATTTTTATGGGAATTATTATTTAAATAATATAAGGAGCTTCACTCTTGCGACAACTTTTGTTTGAACAATATCTAAATTAAATTTAAATCAATTTTATAAAATCAAAGTTAATTAAATAAATAATAAAATCAGTTGAACTTTTACATTTCAAATATATAAAATTTTAAAGTGGATTGAAATTAGATAATCCTTGTGATGAAATCATTTTCTAAATTATTTAACCTTCCCTAATCCTATATAAAAATTATCGACTGTGACATTTCTCCAGGGTATTGTTTTCTGTGCTTCGGGTTTATTTTACCGTTTGGATTATTTGAGACTACCAACATCAGAAGGTGACCATCCAGATTGACACGCTCTCAACAACATTGGTTTCAGATTATTCTAACATCAAGGTACATCTACAATAATACACATTCCCTCCTAACCCGTTACCCTGTAGGGAATAACAAAATAAGAGGATTTTTAATATTAACGTGAAATACCTAGTTGATTTATTCTAATTATTTTATGATTATTTTCCTTTTAAATTTTTGATTTACATATTTTTCTTTTTTTTTTTTTGTTATTTCATAGTTTAATTCTAATTTATTAACTTGGTACGTAACATAACATATAATTAAATTTAAAATCTTTTTTTATTTAAATTAAATAAAAAAAGAATTTACAATAAAATCAATTAAACATTTTAATATATATAAAAATAAATAATATAAATTTAATTTTCAAACAAATAAATAATAAATATAATCAGTGAAGTTAAAACATAAAACAATTCCTAGTGACAAATTATTATTTCCTAAATTATTTAACCTTCCCTAATCCTATAAAAAATTTATTGACTGTGAATTTTCTCCGGGGTGTTGTTTTCTGTGCTTTGAGTTTTGTTTTACCGTTTGGATTATTTCAGACTACCAATATCGACCGGCGACCATCCAGATTGACACGCTCACTACAACAATTGTTTTGAATTATTCTAAAAACCAGGTACATCTACAATCATACACATTCCCTCCTGACCCGTTACCCTGTAGGGAATAACGAAACAAGAGGATTTTATAAAAACAAGTTAAATACCAAGCTCATTAATTTATATTATTCTCAAATTATTATATTATTATTTTTTAGTTAAACATTCTTTCTTTTTTTTTTGTTATTTAATAGATAATATCAAATAATTAGCTTGATACGTAACAGTGTACTTATTATTATTTTGTTAAATTACATCAACGTGCCGAAGATGTTTACACATAATAAACCTGCGAGTCTAGATGGCTCTTAAAATTTTTTTTAATTTTTCGGTTCCTTATTATTTTTTTTGAATCAATAATATGTAGCGTCACGTTTTGTTCTTTTGAGATATTTTTCGAACCGCTGAACCGATTTAGTTAACGGTGAATTAAATTTATGTTTTTCTTCTAAAATTTAAAACGTAAAAGATATAAATTCGGAACGAGATTTTTTTTTATTTTTGAGTCTTATTAGATCGATTTGGTATTCTTTATTTACAAATCTTCCTTGACAACAGAAATAAAGAGCATTGGAAAAAAAAGAACTAAGAAAAATAGTTATTTATTTCAAAACAAAAATAAAAAAAAAATCGAACTTTAGCGAAAAAAAATCCTACGAAACACTTAGGGTGCAACGAGCACTAGACTATATTTTTTATTATCTAGAATTCATCTGTGCCCTATATTTATTATTTTTGTTAGAATAAAAAATAGATTCCAGGTAGAAAATCGGCACCCGACGGGCGCGACTAACGTATTATGTAATACTGAGATGATACTGACCTGCCGAAATTTTTTTTAAAATTTATTATTAGTACTTCAACAGGCCAATGAACTTAATAAATTTTTTCAGTGCGACATTAAAATTATGCGGATGTAATCTTCCGATATCCCCAGTTTTAATAGTTATCTAATATCAGGAAGTTGTTTATTTGATCATTTTTCCACTCTGACGAACGAGATTTAGCACCCCTGTCCACAAGCCTATTCATTGAAAAAAAAAAAAAATTAGCAGGTCAAAATATTTAATTAATTTTTATTTTTGTAAATTGTTATGACATAAGTTAACATTGTTTATAATTATGCAAAAAAAATTTTATCTATTTATTGACTTACGAAGATATTTTTCATTTAATATATTTTATGTATATTGTACCGAAATATGTGTATCTCGGTAGGGGCTCATTTTTTGTAACCAGTGTACAGTACATCAACGCAGAAGACCAATTTTCGTCGTAAAAAGAAACAGAGAATGAGACAGACAGACAGATGAAACGCGATGATATATGCTACTTACCTACATTTAATTTATCGGCATTTTTTGAATTTATATAATATAATTGAATTTTCTATGCTTGTAATAATTTATTAAAATGAATAAAAAGCTATGGGAAAAATGAAAGCTAAGGAAAGTATGTTGCCTACATGTTAATTTCTTTGGCAAAATTAATTCTTTATAAATTAACATGTGGCTACATCCTTTCCTTAGCCATTTTTACCATAGCTTTCTATTCTTTTAAATATACAAAAAGCTATGGGAAAAATGTCTAAGGAAAGGAAGTTGTTTACCTGTTAATTCATAAATAATAAATTTAGCCAAAAGAATTAACACGTAGGCAACATCCTTTTCTTAGCCATTTGTCAATAACTTTTTATTTACTTAATGATTTTTATTACAAGTGAGCATTCAAAAAAATGAATTGACGAATAGAGGACGTTGGAGTTAACTTGATGAAACTTAGAAAAAATAAGAAGCCCTGTGGTTTAGAGATCAAGGCATTTGCCCGGTAAGCAAAAGACCCGGGTTCGATTCCCGGCGGGGGAACTTTTTTTTTTTTTCTAAGTTTCTGGTTTTTTTAATTTAATCATTGATTGAAAGGAAAATATAAAATATAATTTTTTGAATATTATTTCAATTCATTTGACGAAATCTGCTATTGAGCTAGTAAAGTAGAATTGAGACCGATATTGTAGAAAATAAACGGAATTATGATATGATATCAACATAACTAGACCTTGTCTGAGCTTAGCGCTCTACGCTGTCGTGAGACGATACAACTTGATCACTACCTTCTCTTGACTGGCTCTCTATGGTTCACTACTGGTTCTTTCTATATCGTTTGGATATCTTTCAAAGGTTCTCTATATATCAGGAATAAAGGCCTGGTGAAACTCTGTCCGAATTTCCAATGACAAACTGATACTAATGATCACGTTGGATCTCTATATGGCTATCTTGCAATGATAATAATTATTATACCACCACTACATGATGATGTATATGTGTGATTTTAGTTAACTATGGATCGCTGGAAATAATAATGATAATAATAATGAGATATAATATCATTGCAATTGCAACGTCAGTGTAAGACCTGGTCACGATGGCTCGCTGCATGGTTCTCTATACAAAATACTCATTTCATATGTAGAATACTTGCTCCTACACTTATGATACTTGCGACGTTAGTATTTTCCTATAGTATAGTCGCAATGTAATATAGGCGTATGTAATACACTATAGTTGCTTCACGATAGCTCCCTTCAGGTTTGGTTACGTAATTCACAATCCTATCAGGCGGACCACGCCGCTCTACTATTTCTAAGACTGAGTTAGATTCACGTTTTGTTCTCGTTACTCCCACAGCTGTTAGGTTCCGAGATAACCAACAATGCCCCCCCCCCTCTCGGTAATTTAGAGGAGGATGGTGAGAAATGCTCGTTGTAAACCTTGGCCAATAGTTTTCGCCGTGCAGGTCAGAAAATCGACTACAATATGTATAAAAAAAATTAGTGATATCGCTATGGACCAGAGAACTCGAGACGAGACGAGAAGGAGGTGACGAAACACGATAAAATTCGAGACAAGAGATGATTTCTCTCTTGTCACGAGAGACGAGACGAAACGAGACGAGACACCGATGTCGATATGCGAGAGAAAAATCGAGAGATAAATAATTTAGTTCTTGTTTTCATTTTATTTAATTTTTATATATTTTTAATCTACTTACAATACATTTCTGACCCGTTTTATATTACTTGTTTTTGATAAGACTTTTTTTGGTTCAGTGATGATACTTTATTTTTTATAACTTTCATAATTTTGTTCAATCTATTTATTAAATATTTGATTTTTTTCATCAATGTTGATTATAAAATTACTAAAAAATTCTTGTTTTCATGTAGTACGTGGTATAACTTATATTTATTATCCATATTATATTTGTTTTTCAGAGAAAAATTACCAGAATAACCAAATAATCTAGGCATGAATAATTTGCATGAAAAAATAAAAAAAATATTTATAAAAAAATCAAAGTACTGAATATTCTATTTATATTGTAAATGAAACTACTAAAAAATAAATTGTTGACCGAGAGAACTGGAGACGAGACGAGACAAGAGATACCTGACGAGAGACGAGAATATTCGAGACGAGATCTTTTGAAGTCGAGACGAGATGAAAGAGAGCTGACTCTCGTCTCGTCTTGTCTCGCGGCATTACTAAAAAAAAAATGAACAAAAATAAATAAATTGATTTAAAGCAAGTAAACCAAGATGAAAAAAACAGAAACTTGGTGTTCCGGGTCGAACCACAGATGTCTGTCGGTCCCAGACTGACCAGATTTTAATTCTTTTTATTTTTCAATAAAACTACAATAAATTTAGTCTTTTTTAATATTACTCGGTTTTTTATGGCTACTTCGTGAGACGGCAAAATTTCGGATAACATGTGACTAATAATTTAATTTTATATTTTTTCTAAAATACTTTAAATGACGATTATTTAATTTATGTACTCTTTTTAATAGTCTCTTTTTAACAATCTCGAATATTCCCATACATGGCCAATGAATGCATATACTTTTTAAGTAAAAATCACGTAACAAAGAAAACTATAAACTCAAGTTTCTCTTTTTTGGTAACATGATAACGTATTTTTAAATATATTATTTGTCTTGGACTTTCCGGTCGTAAAATCTATATTTTTTGTTGACACATGGTACTTTTATGTCACCCTTTGGACCACACAAGGCCCAATTTTATGTCTAAAAATCCCTCCACCTACGCATAGTTTTTTAGCCTCTCTTGAACTAATTTTTGACCAATTAAAACTAATTATTTAACTAATTACACACCCATTTTTTGGACTTGACAATTTTCAACAAACTGAGAAATCAGTTGCTCTTCAACACCCGTTTACGTTACATCTCTAATTAAGATTGATTCGCGTACAACGGGATTTTTTTATACTTACAATATAAAATAGTAGTGTCTGTCCATGACAACACTTTTTAGAGTCAACTCAATAGACAATA
>MKYW01000378.1:0-11162 GCA_015776835.1 Aphidius ervi
GTCGCGATATTATCGATTATCGCGGCATCTCTACTCTCTTCGAACTGGTTTTTAGCCATTACTTTGACTGCTACAGCTACTGCTTCTTGACAAAAGGGACGAGATCCCCTATCCATTTTTTTCACATAATCGGTCTCCTAAATCTGCAGCATACCGCATACCCCACAGGAGACTCAATATCATCGACTCGCCCCAAACTTCTGTCTTTTAGCGATGAATGTAGACTAAACTTTTATTGCCCTTCTCTTACTCTTAAGGCTTCTCAATAAAATTGCAAATCTCTCCGAATTTCTTCATTCTTACTTTTGTAGTTTTTTTAAGGTGACTGCATTTTCTCAAAAATGCCTTTTTCTTTTTCTGCTAACACTTCTCTTCGCCTACGAAGGTTTCTTAACCCTTGGTGTGGACTATTTAAATTTTTCCCAATGGAATTGACAAAAGTCGGTGGAGGTGGAGGTAGGCTTGTCAAAGGGCATTCACTGTCGCCCTGACCTACTCTATTTTCCGGAATCAAAAGACTTCTGTCAAAAAGTCTAAAAATTACTCAAATACAATTTCCTTCGATTCACTATACGTTTCTATCCAGAAACGGGCTCAAAGTCTTTAGTTATACTTTCAACTTTTTAAAAATTTCAACGTCACTGAATACCTTTTTTAAACAGCCTAGACCTCACCGCTGCCACCAAAATGTTGCATTGAAGAAGGTTCAGGCAATATTACGACGGATATAATTTTATTAAAAGGAATATAACAATACCAAGACTTAAAGTGTGAGAATAACATCTTGTCCCTTTTTATACAAAGTAGTGACTTACATATCACTGTCCACTCAGGTTGATTTGTTATTTATTGAGGATTTATAGACAAAATTTTCATTTCAATATTTTGAACAGGAAATTTCTATTTTATAAATTTTCAAAACACGGAGAAAAATAATTGGTAAAAGTTGCTTTTTTTTGTTAGAATTGAGGGATTTGTAAGAAGGAATGGGTGAAATTTATTAAAATTTTTTGGAATTTCCTGATTTTTTTATTTTTAATCAAAAAAAGGTAAATTTAACATAAAAAAAATATAAGATTTACAATTAAACACTGTAAATTTAATGATGGATTAAAATAAAACATCAAATTCTATATTTTTAGAGCATAATTTACTATTTATAAAAATAAAATAAAATATAGAAAATTAACATCAATTTTAGGTAGAATTTACTTTTTTTTTATGTTTAAATCATTTTTTTTTTTCGGTTAAATTTATCGGGTAAATTTGTATACCCAAAATCACAATATCACAAAGTAGAATTTACTTTAACATTTGGTTAATTTTACATAAAAGAATTTCAAAACAAATTAAACATTTTATCGAGTAATTTTTATATTATTTTAGAATAAAATTTGCCAGATAAGTAAGTCATCACTACAGGTCGTTTTATATTTGAAAAAAAAGTATGTTTTACTTTTGAAATAGTTAAAAATTGTATTTTAATAAAGTTATAAATACAAAAAAAAAAAGTAAGAATACCCTACAGAATTTATTTTTTACAGTTGCCAAAAAAATTTCATTTCAAGCTACATAATTTTCTTAAAACATAATTCTTTGGCATCATTAATTCCTCAGCTACCGCTTTTCCTTGGACATTTTTATTTTTTTTAAATAAAAATACATGTATTTTATCTATTCAATAAATTAAAATGTCCAAGGAAAAGCAGTAGCTAAGGAGAAGATGTAGCTAAGGAATTACAGTTGCCACAAAAATTTCATTTGAAGCTACATAACTTTCTTAAAACATAATTCTTTGGCATCATTAATTCCTTAGCTACATCTTTTTCTTAGCTACTGCTTTTCCTTGGACATTTTTATTTTTTTTTAATAAAAATACATGTATTTTATCTATTTGATAAATTAAAATGTCCAAGGAAAAGCAGTAGATAAGGAAAAGATGTAGCTAAGAAATTACAGTTGCCAAAAAATTATTTTTTAAGCTACATAATTTTCTTAAAACATAATTTTTTGGCAACATTAATTTCTTAGCTACATTTTTTCCTTAGCTACTGCTTTTCCTTGGACATTTTTATTTTTTTTAAATACAAATACATGTATTTTATCTCTTCAATAAATTAAAATGTCCAAAGAAAAGCAGTAGCTAAGGAGAAGATGTAGCTACGGAATTACAGATGCCAAAAAAATTTCATTTCAAGCTACATAATCTTAAAACATAATTCTTTGGCAACATTAATTCCTTAGCTATATCTTTTCCTTAGCTACTGCTTTTCCTTGGACATTTTTATTTTTTTTAAATACAAATAGATGTATTTTATCTATTTAATAAATTAAAATGTCCAAGGAAAAGCAGTAGCTAAGGGAAAAATGTAGCTAAGGAGTTACAGTTGCCAAACAAATTATTTTTTAAGCTACATAATTTTCTTAAAACATAATTCCTTAGCTACATCTTTTCCTTAGCTACTGCTTGTCCTCAGACATTTTTATATTTCTAATAAACAAAATATATGTAATTTATTCATGAAATATATTATAATACCAAGGAAAAGCAGTAGGGAAGAAAAAGAACAAGCTGAGGAACTAATGTTGCTTACCACATATTTTTTTTTTGGCAATTTTATTTTCTCAGCTTTATCTTTTTCTCAGCTACTGCTTTTTCTTGGTATCATAATTCATTGAACAAAAATAAAATAAATGTAGTATATTCTAATTCATTAAAATCAATTGCTTCAATTTTATTTGTTAAATAAAGAAAAAAAATAATTTCAGAAACAGTGAGAAGAGCAAAACAAAAATATGCCTGCCAACAGGATATAACTAATGACTGCCTTATTTTTATTAAAAAAAATTGTATGTTTATTTTTTTCTCGGGTAAATGTGTGTGCAAAATCTATTTAAAACAAAGTTAATATTCACGCAGAAAACTAGTAAATGAACTTCCCACCAAAAGAAATATATAATTTACATTTCTTTTAGGTGAATGTGTGTTAAAAAAACATTTATGAAAAAAGAGTCAAATTTCTTTATAAAATTAGCGAGATGCGAAAAAAAATATGTAAATTATATAAATTATATGGTTGAGTTTGTCTTTTATTTTCTAAATTGTAAAATTCATATTAAAAAAATATAAAAACACGTCTTTTTTTTCATTTTATTTACAGGTAATTTTCACTCTATTTTGTCTTCAGATTCCTCTTTTCTTCCGTATCCAAAAAATATTAATTTTACCATTTTTTTTAAATAAATTTTACTTTTTATTTTTTTCCTCATAAGGGAAGGATGTAGCCAAATAAATTAATTCGTAGTCTAGAATAATTCTACAGCCATTTGACACAATAATTTTATTTTAATAGAAAAAAAAATGCTGTAAAATTATAATCGAGACTACGAATTAATTTATTTTGCTACATTCTTTCCTTAGAATCATTTGCCATAATTAATCGATTAAAAAGTTATTGGCAAATGTTTCCAAAGAAAGGATGTAGCCAAATAAATTAATTTGTAGTCTAGATTGATTCCTCAATTGTTTGCTACAATTATTTCAATTTATTATAGAAAATAATGCTGAATAATCAAGACTACGAATTATTTTATTTGTTCTAATTAATTTTTGCCTCAATTTTTTCCTCAGAAAATAAATGAAACTAAATTAAGAGCGAAAAAATGAAAAACTTGCATTTTTTCCAAGTAAACGTGTGTTGAAAAACTATATGAAAAAAAATAAATCTTACACAAAAAATAAGTAAAATGAACTTTACATTAGAAAAAATGTAAAACCTACGTTTTTTCCAAGTAATTGTGTCTTAAAAGACTATGAAAAAAAAATAAACCTTACACAAAAAGTAAGTAAAATGAACTTCACATTAGAAAAAATGTAAAACTTACTTTTTTTTCAGGTAAATGTGTATTAAAAACTATATGAAAAAAAAAATAAATCTTACATCAAAAATAAGTAAAATGAATTTTACATTAGAAAAAATGTAAAACTTACTTTTTTTTCAGGCAAATGTGAGTCGAAAAAGTTTGTATGAAAAAAAAATAAAATTTACTAAAAAAATTAACAAGACACATTTTATTTTAAAAATACGTAAATATTATTTTTTTTCCAAGGAAATCTTATTTTGTTAAAAAAATAGGTAACTTTTATTTTTAAAAATCGTCAAATAATATTTGACTCAAATAAAAATAAAAGTTACTTTTTTTTAGAATGAATTTTATGAATTATATGATGGAACTCGTGTTTTACTTTTTAAAATTGTGAATTTTACATTTAGAAAATGCAAATACACGTCTACGTCTTGTTACTTTATTTATAGGTAATTTCTACTTATTCTGTCTACAAATTCCTCTTTTCCATCAAAAAATATTAAGTTTACCATTTTTTTTTAATAAATTTTACTTTTTATTTTTCTCCGTGAACTCGAATAAATTATTAAACAAGAAATAATCGAATAAAAAAGTTCAAACTGTTTTTTGTATATATTATTAATTATGTTAAACAATATCAACAAGCTTAAATAAAAATAAAGAAAAATACATTGAGCAAACCTGCTTCTACACATTTACGTTGACGTAATTAATTCATTGATTGATGCTAAACCATGTCACTCTATATCATGGAATATTAAAATTGATACTCACGGTTTTTTATCGACCCTCCAACCATTTTATTTTCATATACTTCAAATATTGCTCAATATTACTAGTTTGTTTGAATAAGACTTTAACTAACTTGGAAAATATCAATAAACGATAGTTTCAATCATCAATTAAAATACGAATATGATAAAACATATTAACTCATTAATTATACATATCCATATTAATTAAAATATGCATAAAAACATTAACTATTTAAAATTGATTGTTTATATTAAAAAAAATTACAAAGGAATAAATCATGTGATCTCTCACTGAGTTTTATAATATTATTGAGTATAATACCAAACATTAATTTGAAATTTTTTTTTTTTTAGTGACAAAAAAAAATTAACTGATTACAAGGTTAGTAAGGACAGTGAAGTTATTCCTCCTAACATTGTAAAAATAATAAAAAATAAAAACTCGGTTTCGCATTACAAGAAGATCGGTGTATCAAAAAACAAAAAAATTATTAAAGATGCTAGGGCGAAAACAGAAAGTAATTTCGATCGTCAATTAGTTAAACGATTGCAAACTACCCTGATAAACCCATCGCTATCAGATGTCGATAGTGACAATGATGCCGAGAAGAATAATGACTTTCAAAATCCAGAAAACAACGAAAGCATCATATATGAACCGTCTTTAGGAAAGAAAGACATTGACAATGAAAAAATACTTGATGAACGTTTGAATCACCATCCTGGAACTGAGTTCTCTCTATACAAATTTTGCAAATCTATACCAGGTAAAAATTTATAATAACTCTCTTTGTAATTTTTCAACAGAAAAGTCATAATAAATATACTTTTTCTTTGAGTGTCTCCTGAGCTGATTACTTCTGTTCAGCGTTTACAGGCTCATCTACAACAAGCATATTTGAGTCAACAGAAAGAAAAAAGGTAAATAAGTAAATTAAAATAGCAGAAGTTTATATTGATAAATATGACAAATAAAATCAATAAACGTGACTATATTTTATTTTTAATCATAGGATAGAAACGTTTCTGAAAAGATACAAACAAGTCAGCCACAGTGGGCAAAATGGAGTTCCACAAAGGTAATGTTTTTTCTACTAAAAAATATCATATTTTGTCATATTAATTCAAGTAATTTTTAATGGTTGATATTGTAGATTGACTTGTACCTGGATCAGGTGTTTGGATAGAAGCTTGAGATCTTGAATTATTCAAAAAAAAAAAAAACAGTAGGATCAATGCTTCGAGTTTTATTTAGGCTTTTTATAGGAGACTCAACATTGGCACGCTCATGTGCTCGAAGAAATTCTATTGGAGGAAAACCAGCTATAAACCCAACAATCTACTCAGCTGTTGCAAGTACGTTCTATTTTTTTACTTGCATTTTTATAAATTTCAATCAGTATGATGAGTATGTTTTTCTATTTTCATTGATGGTAAATCGTTTTTAAATAATTATATTTCAGAATACATATCTTCAACATTTGAACTGCCAAAAAAATTCTGCTTCAACCACGATCTAAATATGTTATGTGTTGAGTGTAGTAAAACTGAAGCAATGACAGACACACTATTAAATGGAGACTCGAATAATAAAAAAAAAAAAAACCCGAAAGATAACGACCAAAAAAAAAAATCAACTTGAGAAATGTAATACAGAATTTAAGAAAAAAGTAAATAGTCTACCAGAGTCATCCGATGTAGTAAGTTTTAATTTGAAAATGAAAAAATTTATGAAGTTTGTTCAAATTTATGTTTACAGTATTATAATCATTTTTATTTTATTTTACAGGATGATACTTTGAAAAATAATCAACAGGTGAATCTTCGTCGAAGCATTACTTCAAATATGAGTTCACCATCACTTGATGATTTATCAACAGAAGAAACAATTTCATCACCAAAACGAAACAACAATAAAAAATATCAGTAATTATCCAACTCGAATAAATCATTAAAAACAAAAATAAAACAAGGTAAATATAATTCACAATGTAAAAAAATTAATATGCAGGTCAAATTGATCAATCAACCAGAATCATCTGATAAGGTAAAAGTTATAATTTATAAAAGAAAAATTCATGACTTTTTTTAAAAATAATTTTTTTAGTCTTTTAATCATTTTTATATTATTTAACAAGATACTTTCGAAAATCATCAGCTCTTTAAATAAAACAAAATCAACATCATCTAAAGATACATCATTGAAGAAAAAAATTTCATCAACAAAACCAAACAACAATAGAAAATATCAGTATTTATCGAACTCGAATGAATCATTAAAAACAAAAATTGAACAAGGTAAATATAATTCACAATGTGAAAAAAATAATATGCAGGACAAATTGATCAATCAACCAGAATCACCTGATGAGGTAAAAGTTATAATTTATAAAAAAAACTTGTGTGTTATTGTACGCACAGGGAAGTGAAACTTCTTTAGTCATTTTAACGAAGAGTGATTGAAGGATCCCTCACTGCATTGATATATTTCAAACTATTGGTCTTTTCCGGTTCCCTTTCGAGTCAACTAATTTGTTCATTCATTCATTAATAATTATGATAAAAGTTCTTAAATTTATTGACTTGTTGTAATATTGAGGTTCAATGAAAATAAAATTATAATTTGAAAAATTAACACAGAATATCATTTCATATAAGTATTTTTATTGTAATAAATTGACAATTAACATCATCAATTATTGAGGGTCTGGATGCAATAACAAGTCGAGCGCTCGGAAGCCTACAAAACGTAACGTTGTTCAGTTTAAATTTACGAAAATTTCAAAATGATTTTTAATAAAAAAAAAAATACCTTCATGTAAAGAATCAAAAATGACATATTATTTTTCAAACAAATGACTTTTGAATACAATTATTTAATAAATTGAAAAATAAAGTTTGATTATTTTTTTTTCGAAAAAAACATTATTTTTCCAGGTCTAACTCGTCATAATTTTGTTGATAATTTTCAAATTTTTTTAGAAATAAGTGACCAAGTTATTAGATAGTTAACAAATTTTGAGCTGCGGCTGCGATTGTATGTCCGTAGCGAACGTATGCGCACTCTCTAGTCACTGTAAATATTTATCTCTTGTGCATGCAAACATATAAATGATGGCAGCGGCAGCTCAAAATTTGTTAATTAATTAATAACTTGGTCAATTATTTCTAAAAAAATTTGAAAATTTGGAAAAAACTTATTGATATATAGATGAACAATGTTGCCACTTAAAAGTTTTTAAATTCTAAAATTTTCTCGACACTTCTTTATCTCAAAGTTCAAAAAACGTATTTTTCGGCCGGCATTACTCAGTAAATTAATAGAATAAAACAATACAAGTAAATATTATTTTTGATGTTACTTTAAGTGTCGTTCGACTATAAAAAAACAATATGCCAGGTTTCAAGTCGATTCATTAATTATTAAAATTAATTTTGAAAAAAACCAGAAACTTAGAAAAAATAAAGAAGTTCCCCCGCCGGGAATCGAACCCGGGTCTTTTGCTTACAGGGCAAACGCCTTGCCCTCTAAACCACAGGGCTTCTTATTTTTTAGTTTCATCAAGTTAACTCCGACGTCCTTCTATTCGTCAATTCATTTAAAAAAAAAAAAAAAAAAAAAAAAAATTAACTAATTAAATTAATTTTTTTTATTTAAAATCATTTTGAAATTTTCGTAAATTTAATTTAACCTGAACAACGTTGCTTAAGAATCTGGCAAAATCTGGCAGTTGTTCCAATAACCGGTCTAAATCTGTAAGAATCTGCCAGAATCTGCGAGAATCTGTAAGAATCTGTCATTATCTGCCAGAATCTGTAAGATGTAATGAACCTATCGTTAATTCGTCGAATTTCCAATTCTTGTAGAAGATTCAAAACCAAAATGTTAAAACTGGTTGCCGGCTCAGCTCTAGTAGGTGGTACAGGATTCTCCAATAAAATAATGCAATCCAATCAATTAATTTTACAATGTTTATTTCAATATCCAAATTCTCAGAATCCTCGTTTTCAGCGAATCCGAACCCGTCCAGTATACTAAATTATTCAATGATACAATCCCCAATTACGCAATTATCCAATTTAATTATTCAATTAAAGTGTTTCTGAACTACCCCCTTTTACTTGAATTTACTCGTAGTTTTGTGGTCTAGTGAATCCCCACAATGTACGCGCCCAAGATCTCGTATTTTCGTGGTTTCGTGAGTCCCCGCATATAACTCATACTCCGTTTCCAGTAAAAATTGTAATAGGTTGTAGACAGTCCGTTGCCGGTACTACCACCTGGTCTAATTGTAGTCCGTTGCCAGTACCACCTCTATCTCTCTCTCTCACACACACTCAAAGTGGAACAATATAGTGGGAGGGAGGGGGGGGTAAGTAATCCACGGATGGATACTGGGCTTACCACTAATTGTCGTTCTGGGGGTCTCTATGTATGCCACCGTTTCCAGTTGGCAAAGAGCAAAAAAACCAGAGCATTTAATCCCATACAAAAATAGCCAATGTTTGCTTGCCACACGCTCCCAGTTAATTGAGATGAGTATGCTGGGCGGCTGTGAAACAGCTAAACGGGGCATAGCTCCCTGGTGTCAGACACCTGAATCATTGTTTCTCATATAATAAATTATTACATTTATATTTTTTTTCTATTATTAGATTAATTCGTGCTTCATTCCCTTGTGACACCGCCACAAAGAATCAATAAGAATCTGCCAGAATCCGTAAGAAACTGCCAAACTATTTTCACCAGGAAATTCTGAAAAAAAAAAAAATATCCTGGACGAATTATTGTAGTTATTATAAACATCACGGTAAGGTATCGAGAAACTTCAATCTCGAAGCGTTGCAGATTTTTCCAACATTAGTATGTTTTTTAAATTGTTATAAGTAACACAATCTTAGTTCCTATATATGTGAATTAACTCTGACGAGAGCACATGTGAGAATCTTTGAATAACAACTAACGTAAAATATCGATAAATGACCTATGAAAGAATGAATTATAACAGACTAATAATTCGATGACGACTTGATGTCTCTTAATCAATTGTATTAATTCAAAAAAATATATTTATTGAAAAAATACAATATTTATAAATTGAACTGGCAGAATCTGACAGAATCTAGCAGACTTTTGGAAGCCGAATATTTGGCTGGCAGAATCTGGCAGACTGTTGGAAGTCAAATATGTGGCTAGCAGAATCGGACAGAATCTGCCAAATTTCGTCATTTTTTGTCGAATCTTGCAGAATCTACCAGAATCTGCCAAATTTTTTTCACCAGGGTCAACGACAACAAAAGTAATACTAATTATAGATTACCGTACAGATTCCCGAATCAATTTTCCCGAATACTATGTACCTGAATCGACATTCCCGAATGTAATTTTTCCGAATGACAGTTCACCCGAACAAAATTTTTCCCGAATAATTTAAATTTTATTGATTAAAAGTTTGTACGTTCATTTGTTTTTTTTTGTTTTTATTTTTAAATTTGACGTTTTTTGTTTTTTGTTTTCATTTTTCAATTTGACGCCTATTCTCTCATTTGACGTTCTTATTTGACAGTTAACTAAATTCATTGTATTTACAAAATTTTTTATAAATAAATAAATAAATAAGTATGGACAGGGAGATAACTGAACATCCTAGATGACTTGAAAAAAAAATGTATTACAAAGGATTTATATATTTAAAGTCAAAATTAGTGAAAGGTAAAACGGATTGAGATTGTATATTTTTGAGAAAAAGTTAGTGTAGAGCAAGAGCTTCAACAATTACAGATTTAGATGGGAAAATCATAATAGTAAAAGAATAAGAACACAATTGCATACCAATCGAGAAGCTGTAGAAGCAGACATTTTAACACAAAATCTGAAACGCAAAGCCGAAGAGCACCCGGAACAGCCACCTGCCCAGATATTACGAACCGATCTTGCTGCCGCCCCTAGTGGTATTTTAAGTCAATTGGCTGACCGTGAAAATCTAAAAAAATTGATGAGAAGACAGCGCCGTCGAAATTTACCAGCCAATCCCAAGTCTATCGAAGAGCTGGATGAAGTTCCCGAACAATATCGGCAAACATTAGCAGGAGAAAATCTCATGATTTACGACTCAAGAGATGATGAGATGTTTGAAGGCATTGGTAGAGTCCCTGTATATGGCACTCGGAGAAACATAGAACTTCTCAGTAAATCGACGGCACAATCGCTTCCGTTTGGAAAACACCACCCAGATTTCTATTCTGCTTTGACGGAATTTCAAAAGGAACAAGCAGATACAGTCTGTATATGAAGACTACAAAGATGAAGACAAACATGTAGAATTCCTACGTGCTATCGCGCATAATATTACTTTATAACATTACTTCATTTATAATAAAAACAAAACATAAATTTACAATTAATGTCACCAAAAAGCCTCAATTTTTAAATACCTGTCTATTCATCATACCTTTAATAATCAAAAGACGTAAAATATCCAAAAGAATGTCAAAATTTTGAAGTATAAAGTTGAATAATTTGCTGGATAAAAAAAAATT
>MKYW01000379.1:0-16197 GCA_015776835.1 Aphidius ervi
ACCGTACGACGCTAGCGCCATAAGTGAGACGGAAGTTCCGGAACTGAGCCGAGACGACCCATCGAACACAGCTAATATCGGGTCCTCCGATATATCGTCTGATATCGCACATCCCTAGCGGCAACACTGACGCTGACAAGTGCTGACAAGCAACAAGCTGACTGAAAAGTGAACCAAGTAAACTCTTAAGCTGACCAAAGCCAAACAAGACAAGTCGACAAGTGCAATAAAGTGCAAATGAATGCAAACAAGTGGTGCTAAATATAATATAGTTCTCAGTTATAAATTTTTACGAAAAAAAACCAGTCTGAAGTTAATAATCAGAAAGTTGGAATTTTACCAACGGGTCTAACAAAAAAAAATAAATTCTTCTGTGGCAACAAGGCGTTTACATGGATGATCCAGGAGTTTATTCTAGTGATGCAACAACAGCACTATTATCAGGCAAGGAAGAAGATGACTTGTATAGTGAGATGATACTCTCATTGGGTTCTGATTTTCATCAGAATTTAACTCAAGTTAATGAAACAAATGCACAAGAAAGTGTCTGTGCTACAATGTTTCCTGAAGCATTGAAAGAAGGTACATCAATACCATCAACTTAATTTAACTGAATGTACAATCAATAACCTCAAAATATTTTTAATAATTTTATTTCTTTTTTTTAGCATCTCATGATAATTTCCAAGGAGATTTACCAATTAGTCTAGTAGAGCAACAAACACTTATCTGGCAACAAGACTCCTACATGGCTGATTCAGGAATTCATTCTGGTGTTGCAACAACAGCACCATCATTATCAGGCAAAGAAGATGATCTGTATAATGAACACATGATGATGCTTTCACCAAATCCTGGTTTCAATCAGAGTTTCACTCATGAACAAGTTAATGAAATGAATTCACAATCAAGTCAAGCATGCATTGAACGTTCTGCAATGTTTCCTGAGACATTAGAAGAAGGTAGTACACCATTATCATTAATAAAATTTGACTCATAACTATCAACCAATCGTCCTTGACAATTTTATTTTTTCATTTCAGGATCACTTAGTAACTATCAGGAACTTGGTAATCTACCAATAACTTCAGCAGAAGAACAAACTCTTTTGTGGCAACAAGGTTCTTATATGAGAGATTCAGAAATTCATTCTACTATTTCAACAACAGCACCATCGTTATCGGGCAAAGATGATGACATGTATAGTGAACAGATGATACTCTCACCTGATCCTGGTTTCAACCAAAATTATACTCAAGACCAAGTTAATGAAATGAATTCACAACTCAGTCAAACATACATTGATCGTGCTACAATGTTTCCTAAAACATCAAAAGAAGATACATCATCACAATTTAGCTCATCGCAATCAACAACTGAATCAGATCAAATGTCTACACACGATGTTGATAATTTTAAAAATTGCCATGATGCTGATCTAGCCACATATGCAATTCCAGAATTGATAAAGCTACTTAATGATGAAGATCAAGTTATTGTTTCACGAGCAGCTGTTATGGTGCATCAATTGTCAAAAAAAGAAGCATCATGTTATGCTATTATAAAAAATTCTCAAATAGTTCAAGCATTGGTACGTGCAATGTCACACAGCAATGACTTTGAATCAACAAAAGCAGCTGTTGGTACATTTCATAATTTATCACTTCACAGAGAAGGATTGTTAGCAATATTCAAAAGTGATGGAATCCCAGCACTCGTTAAATTACTCAGTTACGGTGTTGAGTCTATATTATTTTATGCAATAACAATACTTCATAATCTTTTGCTTCATCATGAAGGTTCTAAAATGGCTGTTCGTCATGCTGGTGGTTTACAAAAGATGGTTGCTCTTTTACAACGTAATAATGTTAAATTTTTGATTATTGTTACTGATTGTCTTGAAATACTTGCTTATGGTAATCAAGAAAGCAAACTTGTTATTCTTAGATCACAAGGACCAAATGAGCTTGTTCGTATAATGCGTTCTTATGATTGCGAAAAATTGCTTTGGACAACATCACGAGTTTTAAAAGGTAAAATCATATTTTTTTTTTTTTTGATAAACTTAATCATTTTCAAAATTATTTATTTATATTATTTTTTGCTTTTACAGCTTTGTCAGTGTGCTCTCACAACAAATCAGCAATTGTTAATGCAGGTGGGTTACAAGTACTTGGAATGCATTTAGGGAACTCAAGTCCAAGACTTGTTCAAAATTGTCTTCGAATCTTACGAAGTCTTTCCGATGCTGGAACAAAAATAAATGGACTCGAAGAACTACTTTCTAGACTGGTTCAAATGCTTACTTATCGAGATATCGATAATGTCACTTATGCAGTTGGAATCCTCTCAAATTTAACATGCAACAATCAACAAAATAAGGTTATTACACAAAAAAGTCGTATTGATAAAATTGATAGATAAACTTTTATATAAAATTTACAATGTAATCGAATGTCTGATGGATTTTTCTAAAGAATGAATTTTATTTTTGTTATATATAGGTGACAGTTTGCCAACTTGGTGGTGTCAATGCGCTCGTTCATACAATCATGATGGCAAGGGATTACGAAGAAATAGTAGAGCCAGGAATTCGTGCTCTTCGTAATTTGACTTCAGGTCACATTCAAGCAGAAAGAGCTCAAGATGCAATGCGTTTGAATTGTGGCATACAAGTTATTGCTGAACTACTTCAGCCATCATTACCACAAACCATGGTTAAAGCCATCGTTGGACTCGTTCGTAATTTATCACTTTGTGCAACTAATCATGCACCTTTACGTGAACATGGTGTTATTCATCTTCTCACAAGGTTTTTTCCCAATGAATCAAATTTTTGGAGTAATAATGCAAATATAAAATAACAATTATAACGTTATTTTATTTTATTTTTATATTCATCTTGCTTAGCTGTTAATTTATACATAGAATTGATAAAAATATGATGTTATAAAGAAAACATAATTTATTTTTTTTATTAAAATCGTAATTTGAAGAATCGGAAATTCATAATAAATGTAATTATAATCTACGATAAAATAGATAAAATATAAATCATTGAAATTGTGTTTGGTGCTTCGTATGTTAAAGCCTCCATTTACAACATGCGCAAATGGTTAAAGCATTTAGGTAATAAATTTAAATAGATTTAAAATCAACTGACTAAATAGATATTTAGTCAACTTAAGATATAACGTCATTATTAAAAAATTTTATATTGAGAAAAAAATGATTTTCATAATTTTTAAACATTATTGTAGCAATACTTTTCGTATCAGTGTTTTTTAATTGATACACAATTATAATCAAACAGTGTAAGATCTATCAATCTCAAATTAATTGAAGATTAATTTTTTGTTTTGATTAACAACAAAAAATTGAATTGATTTTTTATATTTTCGATACAATTGTTAATAGGAAAAAAGGATCATTACTCAACATGTGTATATATATATATATATATTTTATATAAAAAAAAGTTAATAAAAAGTATTAGTTTCTGAATAATTTCGAATTTATTATCAAGTATTTATTGTATTTATTATACTAGTTTGAATATCAGCGATTTCCTCAGGTCTTTCAGAGTTTAAACTTGGATGAAGCATTTGTCGAAAAGCCTTTCTATATAGCTTGTTGGTACAATAAAAAATAACTGGATTAATGATAACATGAGAACAAAATATAATAATTGCAATTGAATGAGCAGATTAATATCAACGAATACAAAAAATACCATACATATATAAGGAATAAACAAAATATTGTTATCATTAATTTGATCAAAAACAAGTTGTCATTTTCGTTTGTTTTAGGAGTCATTGTTAGAGAAGACTGATTTGCCATCTGTTCTTTTAACTTTTTTGAAAATGCAAGAGTAACAGTAGATCATGACAATGATTGGTACTATAGCATTAATAAGATAAATCGTTGCTTTCCGATTTATTCCATTTCCAGGGAGAATTGAGCAATGTTGCTAGGATGATTGAAACCAAGGTTACACAAAATTTTAAATAACGATGGCATTGTTATTTAAATACTTATTTTAAAACTCATCTACCAAATTCCAACTGATGTTACGATGTGTAGGTAAACGGTCTCATTATTCGGAGAAGCGATATTTATCAGGAATTATTTCCTAGACAATACTTCCCATGAGTGAAAATTATTTGGATTAATTTTGGTTTACCGTGCACATGTAAAAACATGAAACATCGGAAACAACAACTGTAAAAACAATTAACCGAAATTATTTAGAAAAAACTATAATATAAATTTGAGAAAAAACGTTCTTCAAAAAATAATTGAAATGGTTTTTCAATTATAGAGAATTAATTTTTATTAATTGAGTGTCAGTTAGATATTACAAAAAATTTATTCCAAATTTTTTTAAAATAAGCAAATTTTATTTTAAATCAAAGAGAAGCTATTTTCTTCAACCATGAAATTTTTCATAAATGAAATATATTATTTTATTTTATTGACCACATTTTGAGCGAAATTCAGCAAGTTTATAATTTATTAATTTTCCATGGATATCGGAGTAGAAGATACACATGCAGCTCTTCCTGGACAAGGTGATTCTGTGCACTCATATTGTTTTACGACACATACCTTATCACTTGAACATCGTGTATAAAAACAAGGATTTGTTCTGTTAACATCACTTGGATCATCACCGACTATTCAACAAATAAAATCATTTAAATTTTTTTATATTACAATTAATTTTTTCATATATACATATTAGCAGCAAGTTGTTAGTCTGACAATAATTATGTATCCACAAATACTCACATTCAATACATCTTTGATCTCGACAATACTTTGAACAACATCTCACACTCTCTGAGCACTGAAATTATTATACGTTTGATTAATTTTTAATTAAATTAAATAGTTTTATTTTATTTTGGAATATTAAAAACAGTAAACAAAAATAAAAAAATTTTTTAAACAATATACAGTATAGTGTGTCAATAGTATGTAATTAAATAAAATTTCATACAGCTTTGTGATTTTTCCTACAGTCATTTTGCGCCTCAGACAATAAAAAAAATGTAACTGATATAAAAAAAATCAATGCCACTTGATGCTTCATTATACTATGAAATTAAAAAATATACTTTATTGCAGTTGACTTTAATTTTACGACTGATGATAAATATATAAAAACTCTGTATTTATATAAGATTTTTACTGGCGTTTTATTTATAAATGATTATTGGTAATACTTTGAAAAGTTTTCCTTATGTATATATTTAGACTAGAGTTGTTTTAAAATAAAATTTTCCTTATTTATCAATTTATTATAAAATAAAATTTACACATATTTTTTTTCCACATTCAGTGATTAATAACAATGACTCATTATGATAATGATTTTCCTATATGAATGTATGCATTATTTTGTGTCTTTGTGCTTTTTTTTTATCGGTTGTTCTTCATGTTTTTAAATTACATTTTATTGTGACTTCATAAGAATACTTTCACAACATTGTATCAGTGTCCATTTTAGTTGATTTATTTATTTTTTAGCACACTTGTCATAAAGGAGAACGATAAACAGTATAAATAATATAGATAAATAGAAGAACATAAATAATTTTAAATAATTATAAATAAAATGAATAAAAACGAACAAATAAATGTTAATTTATTTACTGAAATATGTTTTATTAAATAAGTTCCAACAGTACTAAGATATATTTAGTCATAAACTAAGACATTTACTTCTGAATAGAACATCATAACAAGAATAAAAACTGTTTGTCAATGGATCATATTCGCACCCTTGTTAGGTGAGTCAGATGACTAATAGAAAATTTTCTGACAAAAAAAAAATAAAGTATAATAGTTGATAACAATATTATAACAAACAATATATTACTTATAAGTTAATTGAGGGTCTGAATGCAAAAACACGTTGAGCACTATGTTACATGTTATAGTGCTTAACGTGTTTTTGCATCCAGACCCTCAATTGTAAAAATAAAGTATTTTTTTATTTTAACAATTTATCCATGTGTGACAAAATACTCAATTTATAAATTTCTCCGACTCTTTTTTCATTCAAAGTTAGACAAATTGAATTCTTCATCAGCATAACAAAATCAATAAAAAAAATTAAACAATATTAATAAATAAGTATTTTTAATGATACTAGCTTATCAGTCAAATTTTCAAGTCGTTTTATCAATTTTTAAAGAAGTTGTCACGAGTTATATGATTCAAAAAATGTATTTTTGTCAAAAAAAAAAAAATTTTGTTTTTATTTTTTATCTCATTAACTAATTATTATAAAAAAAAAATTATTTAAATGAAAATGTATATTTTTCAATTTTATAAAATTGTCATACAGTCATATATATATGACTGTATTTTTTATTTTTCAATTTTAATTTTTCACTCAAACAACGTCGCTGTTTCTTGTTTTCGAGCGCGGAGCGTGTTACTGTATCCGGACCCTCAATTGTATTTCTTCATTTGATCTATATTTTTATTGTTGAAATGTTTTAAAACAATTGTGTCTTGAACGTTTTGCTTCTAAAAATGAGAACATCTCGTGATGAATCAAGACAGTTTTGTTTTTATTTGAAAACATTTTTTTTGTTTTATTCAAGACGTTATCGTTATAATCTAAAACAATTTATTTTTTACTGAGCTCTAAAAATAATAATAATAATACGAGTATCGTTAATTTATTTATTGTGTAGAATTCTTTCCATCTCCAGTAAGTTTCCGCTGTTAATATATTATTGGCGATACATCAAAATATTCGTGCAACTGGTGATTGTTGTAAATCACGAACGACAATTCTATACTCAAGGTACAAAAATTTTTAAATAGATAAATAGTTGTGTCGCTATAACGAAGAAGAAAAGTGTAGCTCGACACAATCGTATAATACTAAAATTTTGTTCTGTGCCTTTTTATAAATGTAAAAAAAAAATAGAAGAAAATAAAATATAAAAAAAAATTGTTCAATAATAGAATCTTTATAAAAATAAAACACATTAATAAATCATGGAAAAAAATATTATAAATTCAAGTGTTAGTTTAAATCAATCAACAGTATTAACATTGACGTCAAGTACAACTTCAATAAGAACAGTTGATGATATTGTTAAAGAAACTCCAATTACAAGTGAAACTGAGTGTGGAATATGGTTTTTTCGTGGACAATTTTTACAAAAATTTGCAAATAAAAAAGCATATGTTTTATTATACGGTTTATTGGGTTGTATTTTTTCAGCAAGTGCTGCTTATTACAATGGTACCATAACAACTATTGAAAAGAGATTTAAAATACCATCAAAAACGATTGGTAATTATATTAAAATCTTATGGATTATACATATATCATACATTATTCTTAAATATATAATATTTTTTTAAATTGTTTTATCCATGATCTTGATGCGTGACAGGTTTCATTGCAATCGGTAATCACGTATCTCAACTATTAGTGTCCGGTGTACTGTCATATTATGCAAGTAAAGGACACAGACCACGATGGATAGCAGTTGGTATTTATATCGTGAGTTTTTATAGTTTAATTTTAATAGATAAAAAAATATACTTAAATCATTTTTTTTTATTTATTTATTGTATTTTATTTACTTGATATACATGAAAATTAAATTGTTGCTAACAGGAAATGATAATTGTTTAATATTAAAAACTCATTATTATATATATTTTCTTACATAATAATTCTCAATAGCTTTTGTTATTTTAAAAGAAAAAAAAAAAAAAATCACAAAAAATATATGTAAATAAAAACTTGGTAAACTAAAACAAAAAAAAAAAAAATTTCTTATGCAATGAAAAAAAAAAAAACATAAAATTTTTTTTTACAGAAAGTTTTATTCTGTTTATTGGCAATGTTGCCCCATTTACTTTTCGGTCCAGGAAATGATGCTCTACAATTAACAACAGAATACAGTGAAAATCCATCAAACTCAATTCTCTCGAGCATTGAAATTATTAAAATGAAAGAACAAAAATATCTCTGTCATTCTCAAGATAACACAACGAGTCAATGTGAAGAATTGGCTGAAAATTCAGCACCACAAATAATCCTTTTTATGGCTAAATTTTTATCTGGCATTGGTGGTTCATTGTTATTTACACTTGGTGTATCATACATGGATGATAATATTCAAAAATCAAAGACACCCGCTCTGGTTAGTGTCACATATTTTATTAGAATGTTAGGTCCAGCTCTCGGTTATGGACTTGCGTCATTCACCCTAAATTTTTATATTTCTCCAACGTTAACACCGACAATCAGTACTAAGGATCCAAGGTGACAAATTTAAAATATATAATAAAATTTATAAATTACCATTTTATAATTAAATATAATTTAGGTGGTTGGGTGCTTGGTGGATGGGTTGGATAATTTTTGCCGTGTGTTTATTTATTTTTGCAAGTATAATTGCACTTTTTCCAAAGACTCTCCCACGTGCAGCAGCAAGAAAAGTATTAGCAATTGAACTTAGTAAATCAAGTAATGAAAAAATTGTTAATTTAAATGATGACGAACCTGCATCAGTATCTGATATGATTGTTACATTCAAACGTTTGTTGTCAAATAAAACTCTGATGTGTAATAATTTAGCAGCAATATTTTTTTGTTTTGGATACTCACCATACTGGGTATTTATGCCAAAATATATTGAGACACTTTATAAACAATCAGCATCAGCATCAGCACTAATAACTGGTACAGTTGGTCTTGTATTTAGTGCGTTTGGTTTGCTATTGTCTGGAATTGTTATATCAAAGTATAAACCTAAAGCGAGATACTTGGCAGGTTGGAATGTCATATCAAGTGGTATCACTATTATTGGAATAATATCATTTGTTTATGTTGGTTGTCCGGCCAATGATGAACAAGTAATGAACATGCAATTCGATGATTCTTTAGCAAATCAATTTAACTGTAATAATAATAATTGTCACTGTGATTACGTTACGTATAATCCCGTTTGTTCTGAAAATAAACAGACATTTATTTCGGCTTGTCATGCTGGTTGTCAACAAATTACGGTGTGATATTTTTTTATTATTATAATGCTGATAAAATACGATTTAAAAAATTGTAATAAATAAAATCTAATATTAATTTTTTTTTATTTAGATCGATTCAAATGATACAAAAAAATACACAGACTGTTTGTGTATTCGAACAAGTGATTTATCAGAGACAATCACACATCCGGGTTTTACAATACCGAATAACTGGACTTCAAATGCCGTTAAAATATTGTCAGATATTGGACAAGCTGTACCGGGTGCGTGTCCAGTTGATTGTTCACACCGACTCTATGTTTTTCTTGGCATCATATGCATTCTTAAAGTAAATTATTTTATCTATTTTTTTGTATTTGTTTTATCATATTTAGGATATAATAAAAAATATCTGAAAAGATTAGTTTTTTACTTGACTTTTTTAATATCATATATTTTAGTAATTAAAAAACCTATATAAAATTAGTTTCATAATTACTTATTCCAATTGGAAACAACCTTGAATGCTTGATGATTCTTTTTGTAGTAAAACCAGTGTTTTTATTTTTCAGTTCATTGGTGCAGCTGGAAGAGCAACAAATTTTCTTGTGTCAGTTAGATGTGTCGATGAAAAAGATAAGGCTGTAGCTATGGGTTTTGGAATGATGATTATGAGTCTTTTTGCGCTTATACCTGCACCTATTCTTTTTGGTTTTATTTTTGGTAATTAGTTTATGAAACAATAATTAATTTTTTTTTTTACTGTAATTATTTTTATTATGTGTTCATTATAGATAAAACTTGTCTTGTATGGGGTAAAACGTGTACTGGCACAAGTAATTGTTGGATATATGACAGTTTGTCATTGAGATATATACTTAATTTTACTGCGTCAGGTACTTGTTATTTTTTTTTTTAATTTATATTTTATTATCTATTCAATTAGTGCTTGTGTGTCGTAATTGAATTTACATTTTTCCAGGGTTTATTACAATGGGCATGATTCTTGATATTGGAGTTTGGTATTTTGTTAAGGATGTAAAAATTTTTGACGATGAAATTGTTTTAAAAGACATTATTGATGAGCCAATAAAAGAAAAACAATAATTAAATTATTATTAAAGTAAGCAGAGTAAAAAAAAACGACTATAAATAATTATATTTTTTTTTTCACTTGTATACATTTTTTTTTTCTAAATATTAAAAAAAAAATAAAAATTATAATATACAGTGTTGTATATTTGAACAGCAGTCTTTAGAAATATGCGGAATATGCACCACGTACATGTCAAATCAATAATTAATTTATTAATGAATAATGAAAAAATATTTTATTGGCACTAAAAAAATTAATTAAATTAAAAAAGAAAAACAAAAGATTCAAATAATTTCAAAGATAAAATATAAAAAATAGAACAAAGTTGTCATTAATATAGACGATGAAAAGTTTATCATTCAGCTGGGAGTGTGGCGTCTCCTGTAATCCGGCTACCCGGAAGCTAGTTGTTGTGGAGGATCTGAGGTCGGGGGTTACTCCGGGTTTGTGGTCCACGTTGACTGGACGTCCGCACTAAGCTCGCCATCAATATGGGCACCCTGGAGGAGTCCGGGGTGGCCAGGTTAGCTAAGGAGGGGCGAACCGGGCCAGAGGGGAAACCCCGCAGCCAAAAGTTCCCGTGGTGTGCAGTAGTAGGATCGCGTCTCAGGAGTGGAAAACTCACTCGGAGCCTGGTCAATATGATTCGACCAACAACTTTTTTTTTATTTTTGTTTACATTTTCATATTCTATAATTTTTTTTGATATTTTTAATGCTAATTTTATAGTTTTTGCGTATTGTTTATGTGTCACAATTTTTCACATTATTATTATTATTATTATTATCAATAGTTATTATATTTCAGAAGATAATAAATGAAATCAACTTTACCATCAATAGATACAAATTTCAACATTGCAACTATTGAGGCTTAAACTCAGATGACCACAACTGAAATACTTTTTTCTTGACAAATATTTAAGATTATAGTTTATTTCATTTTTTTTTAAATTAATAATGGTTAACAAATTAGCATATATTTATTTTACCTGTAGACACTTAGTGATGAATAAAGCGACTGTATTACCATATGATCCGTGGGCATTTGAGCTGTATAGTCATCTGAGTTCGAACTGCATCAAGCTTATCTTTTATATAATCGTAAAAGTTAATAACAATTTTGATAAAAAACATAAAAAATATTGAAAGTATCAACATATGATGCATATTTATTTTTTAGGACAATTTAATTAATATTAATACAACTTGTTACTTTACAATAATTGATTACTTTTTTTAAAATTTACAAATAGATAATTAAAAATTTATATTTGACACTAACAATTATTATTTATTTATTTTGACATCACCAATAATTTAACAATTTTTATTTTCGTTTTTTTTTCAACATGCAATATATTTTTCCAAAAAAAAATTAAAATAAATAACAGCCTGAGTTTTAAACTGCTCTTGCTTCTTTTAAAATTGATATAACAATTAGTACTATTATTGTTGTTACGTATTAATTAAGTTATTAATACTAGTTCACTTTAACACTGAATCAAGATCGTAGACAGTTAAAAAATCTTACTATATATTTTTTAAAACTTTTTATTTTATTTTTTTTTTAAATTAAATCAGACTTAAATTAATTTTTTCCAAAAAGTGCTGCTTTTTCAAGGAATTCAGCACGTCTCGTGGCTTTCACTTCTTCTTCACGTCTTTTTTCTTCTTGCTCCATACGAATTTCGTCCTCAAATTTATTTGCTTTTCGTAACTGTTCGATCTAAATTACAAAAATTAAATATTAATTATACAAGTTATAGTTTTAATTTAGTTGCAAAGTTAATTAAATATCATACCTTTGCTTCGAAAAAATTTTTTGCTCCAGTAACACCAACTTCATCAACGTTAATTTCAGTTAGTCTTGCTAATTGTCCAAGACCAGAGTCAGATTCTAGTTCACCAGCAGCTGCTTTTCGAAATATCAGAAGAAACTAGTTAACAAAAAAAATTAATAATTAATTTATCATTATTCATTAATTAGACATAATATAGACTAAATAATTTTTTTTTAAAATAGTTTTCAATTACTTCTGCAAATGAAATTTGGCCATCACCATCTTCATCAACTTCCTTGATCATAGCCTTAAGTCCTAAATGCGTCTGTGGTGCCCCTAGAACTTCCATCATTCTTTTTAACTCTGCTAAATCAAGAAATCCATCATGTCCATCATCAAATCTATAATTTAAACAAAAGACAAAATACATTGTTAAATGCTGATCTCATGATTTATCATATGAGTATAAATATAATAAATATTCAGGTAACAACTGCGTTGTCTATCAAGACAAAACGTAAAACAAAGAATTCAACATTTTTTTTATGCACTCAGTTAATGACAGAGAAACTACTTTTAAGTAGAAATATATTATTTCCACTGGATTAAAATTAGTCAATTTCCTTTTAAGCTAAATAACATGAAGTGTTTTTCTATTGCATAAAGAAAAATAATATTCTTTTAATTTAAAATTAAAAAAATAAATAATAAAAATTCTAAACGAAGGCAACACATAATATACATTTAATTTTTTCAGGGAAAATATAAAAAAAAAAAAAGAAATAAAAAATTCCAACCTTTGAGTTGAATATTTTTTGATCTTTGGAATGTATTTTTTTTGCACAAGAACCATTGCTTTATGGCCATGACGTGAATTTACGGCTGTCACAAAAAGTTTGGATGTTCTACACGTGTCTGGATATTTCAAAAGAACTTTATTATCAAAAACGCACTTGAGTTTTTAAATTTTTCCGTCTATGCATGAGTGATATTATTTTTAATGTTGTTATTTTAAAAAATTACAAATGCTATAATGATAATTAAATAAATCATAAATATATCTAGATCGTAATTTATAATTGACCAAATAAAATTAAAAATAATAATATCAATGATAATAATAACTTGATCAGCAGTTTCTAATTTTATTAATAGCAACATTATCACTTGTTAAGATTAAATTATCTATATAGCGTTATAAACATTTACGAGATTGTAAAATAGTTATAATACCAGTTATAATACCAGTTTCCTCAACTTTAAACCAAGTTTTATGTTTTCTAATTTACAGTTTATGTAAATGAACAAGAGTAATTCAAGAAGTGACATAAAATCCATCAAGGATTTAGTGACAGTATTTTTTTTATTTTTATGTTGTAAATAAAATATATTTTCTTAATTCATATCCAATATATAATATCTAAACTGTGTAATAGGCGATAGTGCTTTGAATTTTTTTTTTTGCATTGTGTTGGTATTTATGTATGGTACATTGTTTAATAATTAAAGATCAGTGATTATAGTTTTTATACCGAGTTTATACCTCTTTAGTTTTGATATTTATGTTAAAAGATTTTTTTTTTATTTATTTTTTTATGAAGCCTATAAAAGGTTGATAAATGTCAATCATGATCAGTAGAATAAATATTTTTAAATAAAAAATATTTCACTCGATAAAACCTTGAACTAAGAGTAAATTTTTTTAATTTTATTTTTATACTTGGTATACCTGCGTGAGAAATTAACTGCAAAATACATGTTGCATGAAAAGCTAATTACAAAATTCTATATTATTATTGACTACTTCATTTTATACATATGCAACAGACGGGATGAATAATTTTTTTCTTTATTTTTTAGTTTCAAAATAGTTAAATGAAAAAATTTTTTGGTTCATTTGGCTTGTTCATTTGGAATGTGACAAGAGAACAGACTTATTGTGTATTTCAATGGATTTTACAGAAGCAATAACATCTCAATGAATACGGTCAAGGTAAGTGGAATCATTTCCAACTCACAGAAGAAATTAATATTATTTTTTTCTTACAAATTGCAATTTAATGTATAAAAATGTAGAAATATTTAATAGATGGTTTAAATAAGTTAAAAGTAACAGTATGCTACTGGGAATTTTTCTCAGGACTTGTGAATGAAATTGAAAGTAAAAGTAACAAACAAAAAAATGTATGTATATACATGACATATGTGTATAGGATAATTATCATTTATTTTTTTATATTTATAAATAATTTTTCATTAAAAATATTTTTCTATTTATTTAACTCTTGACTGATTATTATTATTATTTATATAGCAAAATTTTTAGCCGATAAATTATAAAATTATTTGTATTATATATATGATTAAAGTTAATCAAGTCACTACATACACAATAACTGAAATTGTTTCTCAACTGAATATAATAAATAAATAAATAAATAAAAAAATAAATAAAAAACAATCAGGTGCATGGATAAAATATGATATATTAAATTTATTGATTACCCAACACTTTTATTATTAAGCTATTTTTTAAAGTGGATGTTTTATTGACTTTCATTAATTTCGACAAACAATATTGGTAATTGTGGGATTAAAAAAAAAAATAATAATAATTTCCAATATTAAACGAAAAAAACATAATGTAAAACGTATTTTAAAATTGAATAAAATATATATTATTGTTTTATTCAGTATGAGTGAATATAGAATGATAAAAAAATTATATGTAAAATAATCCAGGTATGTAATTTAATAAATGTAAAAAATAAAAAAAAATTGTTTTTTCTTCAAATTGGTTGCATCGAGTTGTCAACAATTTCCAGAATGTAACAAGAGAAATGTGATAAAAAGATTTGCATGTGTATACAAAGATAAGATGACGTTTCAAACTTTGAACCAAAAAAGTTAAGTTTTAAATATACAAATTGAAGGATAAATATTTTTCAAATGAATATAAAGAAAAAAAATACGTTCATATATATTGTATATAATTCATGGATATGTATACAATATTTAACAATATGTTAGTTAACAAATATGAATACTATAAATTTAAATATCGTGGAAATCATAATTTTGTGCATCATAAAATTTAATTCAATGAGAATTTTTTTACATGCATGCTGCAATATTTTCATTTTTATTAGCAACTTGATAATATCGACATTAAAAATTTTTATCTTTTTTACGCTCACAATCATGTAGTTATTAGGCTTAAAACCATGTTAAATTAGTACTTGAGTTTAGTTGAATTATGAAAAATACATAACAATCTTTCAGCTATAAACTTTTTTTTCGATTTTTTTAATTTTTTCGATTTAATACAAGGATAAAATATGAAGCATAAACAAAGCATAAAATGACATTTTATGACTGAAAAAAAAAATATGAAATATGGTATGGACAAAAAAAAAAAACTATCTCTATCTAACGAGCTTTTTAAGTAGATGAAAAAAACATTGTCTTTACTTGAGCGTCGCCGTGGCGCAGCGGTCAAGGCATCCGCATCCCATTCGGAGATCATGGGTTCTAATCCAGACTTCGACAGCCTAACATAAGTTGAAGGATTAAATTCAAACCACAACAAAAAAAAAAATTAAATAATTAATAATTAAAAATGAATAAATCCTATAATAAAAAAAGCATTGCTGTCATGGCGTCGCATTTTGCGTGCGCATCCAAATTTGAACTTAGCGCCTCATTTTTGAATTTACTGGAATCTGATTGGGGTATCAGATTGGTCACGTGCATGTCGTATAAATTGATATAGGTGGCGCTAACTGCATATACATATGTATGTGTGAGTTGACATATGTGATTATAACACTGAAATATAATAAAACTGGAAGGTGAACTCCTATGCTTAGCCAATGCACGGAGTGTCGCCAGAGATAGCAATATATTGGTTGGCATTCCCTCTCACTCACACATGCGCACATTAAATCTTGTACAGTCAACGTCAAAACAAACTAGTACTACAGGGTATAAAAGTTACATTATATTTCAGTAGTCTCAACGAAATTTAGTTGACGTGACTGTACCGACAAGGACACAAGCCAACCATTGAGTTTCTCTCTCGGCGACACGAAGTTCGGCTTCCAGTTTTATTATATTTCAGTGGATTATGACAACATTTTATATTTTTATATCTGTCAAAAAATATTAATGCCCATAACCTTCAAATGATTTACTAATATTTAGTTGAATTGTTATAAATAAAAGAGTAGTTAATGTGTTGTAAAAAAAAAAATAACGAAAAATTGGAAAAAAAACAACATCCAACCACAAAAAAAAAAAAAAA
>MKYW01000379.1:18871-30227 GCA_015776835.1 Aphidius ervi
ATTTATATATATATATATATATATATATATATAAAATGAAAATTGTAAATTTAGGTCTTCAAGCAGTTCCAGTTTTAAACATCAAACTTTTCGGTAAAAATCACGTGGGGTATTTTCTTCGTGGAGGTAGTTTTATTTTACTTATTTTACTTTTCTTATTATTATTATTATTATTATTATTTTTTACTGAACTACATTTATAATTTTTTTTTTTGTGACTTATAGACTCAATTTTCTACTTGAATTTTATATTATAATTTTTCACTTTTTGAAACATACATAACGGTGTAAAAATGAGTGAAATATTTGTTGGCATAAATTGTAAGATGACTATTCGAATATGATTAATATTCTGATCATACAACTCAACATCACGATGATCAGACTAACGGCAAACTAACGGGTTCAAGGGTTCAATTGTAAAATTATTATTATTATTAATAAATGACAAACATATGCATACTAACATTTAAAATCGAGTAAAAAAAAAATAATTATATATATATGTATCATCTGCAGATAAAAATATATGTGACAGCAAGTGTCTGAAATTATTAACAATTTTATTAAAACAATGATATTAACATAACTGTAATATCATTTGGTTACTTCAATATTATTCATAAAATTAATAAGCTACAGATGAAAAAAATTATTCTCAATAACATTATTAATGTTTTGATATAGTAAATTAGGCCAAATTTATTCAGTCGGAAAGGACCTGATTGTAAAACATTACAATTTGATCAAATAAAATAAAATCAGGAAGCAACTGTTATTCTTATCTGCTGACAGTGAGTCATGTATTTTGTCAAGGTCTAATCAGACAAGCTATACCAATCGCTATTTTGACCAAATAAATTTTCAAAAACAAAGCTTCAACATTATCAGCATATTACTCATTCACTTCTGATAACTATTTTATTTTTGAAAAAAAAAAAAAAATATAGTTGGATGATTAATTTTCTCAAAAGTCATTTCTTGATATTGAAAAAACAAATAGGTCGACTAAAGTATGTCATTAAAATAAAAATTAAAAAAATTCTTTCCAAAAATTATTAAACAATAAACTTGACAAAAAAAAAAAAATGTGATTATTGAATTCTTGGTAAATAAATTTACGATGCAATTTTGAGATATAAAAACAATTAAAGTCGTTTAAAATCATGTTTTTAAAAAATTTATAGCTACATGAAGATGACTTTAATGGGATAATAAATTTAATATAAAAAATAAACATGGTGTAAAGTAAAAGCTGTCTTTTTAAATTATTAATCAAAATTTTTAGTTGGGGTTTTTCATTTTTATTTTCGTCATCGAAAAATATATGTGCGAACAGTAGGTGAAAGACAAATATGAGAATGAGATAAGTTAGATCAGGTAGGTCCAGGGACGTACGCGTGTTTTTTCAATATAATTCTCTAAACGCACAAGTAGCAAAAAAAAAAATTCCAACGGCCAATATCGTCCAGGTGTTTCCCAGAAATACAGGTACATCCAACAGATGTAAACTCGTAAAAATAAAATTCCAAATATTAACTATTTAAACGAATAAAAATAAAATAAATATAATTATCAAATTTTCTATTTTCAATATTATGTGAATTTATCAAAGTGAGTGCAAATCTAAATATGAAAATTTATTTTTGGAATTTTTGCAGCCAATGACCCTACGGAAATTCAGCGCAGTATAAATTTTAATTACCACTATTTTTATTATTTAATAATATTCATAATAATAATAATAAATTATATAAATAATTATTATTAAAGATAAAAATAGTTGTGTTTAATATTTATACTTTGTGTTAAATATTAATGATAATATTATCGGAAGATAAAAATAATTGTTGTTGTGATTTTTTTATTTATTATTTATACAAATATTTATTGAGTGTATTAGAAATAGCTATATAGAACTTTGGTTTGTTTATTTTATGGAAATATATACTTATTTAACATTGAAGATAAATAATAAAAAGAGAAAGATCAGTTGTCGTTCAAGTGCTGACAAGTATCATCAACAAATGTAAAAATATAAACATAAAAAGAATAATAAAAAAAAATTATTTTTACAGTGGTTAAGTGGTTTGTGAATTTTTATACTAATTATTAATTTAAATTTATAAAAAATATGATATGTAAGAACTTGTTTTTTTTATTTATTTTTGATTTATCGAATTGCATATTAGTTTCATTTAAGTGAAATCAAAAGAGGGCTTTTTATAAATAAATATATATGTTTTTGATTATAATAATTTTTTTTATATTAATGTCTTATGTTATTTAAGAGAAAGTAAGTGAAAAAATGTCGCGTGACACCTTCCTGTCGTCATTCTTATACAGACATTAACTCATTGTAGTTAATTTCACTATTTTTTAAAATTAATAATTATAATAATAATAGTTATGTGCATAAGCGACAAGAAAAATATGACTGATTACCTACGTAGAAAAATATTCGTCGTAGTCATGAATTGATAAGAAAAAAAAAAAAAAAACCAAAATCAAAAACTGTTAAATATAAATGGAAAAAAAAAATTAAAAACAATATATTTTTGTCATAAAATGTGAAGTAAAAAAAAAAAAAAAGATAAAACCAAACGTTGAAAACTAATTATAAAAAATTAACTAAGCGATAAAATCAGAATTAATTTTAAATGTTAAAATATAATAATTAAAACAATAATAACTCACCTGTTGAAAGTTTGTTCATACTGTTTAATCTCTCGTCTTGAAAATTCATGAAATTCCGTATAAACATTAATAAATTTGTATGATTTTTTGACCTCTTTGCCTTCCTCAAGTTCTTCATTAATTTTTTGACGACGATTTAAAATATTACTGAGCTCTGAATCAGCTGGCATTTTTATTTCGTTTTTTTTTCCACAAATAAATTTAATTAATAATTAAAAAACATTTATTTATGTCTGGAGTTTTTTTGAGGAAAAATCGAGTCGCAGATAAATTTTCTCTGACCTTGACCCACGTGGGACCGCTGTGTATTGATCCTCTGACCTTGTTGGATGTTTTTTTTTATTTTTTTTTTATATACAATCTGACATTCACAATAAAAAACACCGTCTTATGAATTTTATATTTTAATTCTAAAAAATCCAAATATAGAAAAAAATCAATAATAACTATTTAGTTAATTTAAAATTTTTCAAAAACTATGTTTATTTTCTTGGCAAACACTAATATAGTTGAGTAGTTTTAAGTCCTTACCGTGCAACGACCACGCGTTTACTGAGCACGCCGAGCAGTGAGCACTACTGAGTACTGTGTGTTGGTGTTTGTTTGACGATTCAATGTGTACATCGACGATTGAATGTGTACTAGACTTTCCAGGCTGGCTTCGTACTCTCCTTCATTCGCAAATAATAAAAATATCATATAAAACCAGTATTGTTCACAGGGGACGCCTGCGCGTCTTCAACAGGACCAGGTGTTACACATTGTCTACGTTGTCTATCTCTAACCAACTTCCATACTACTCGTCTGCCTACATATCCCACAATTTTTCATTTTTTTTATTATTATTTTTATTTTTTTTTTCCTTTTTTTTTTATATCCACCTTGTCTCACCGCATGGCAGGTAAAAATGACTCAGCCCAGTCACAATGCCTTCAGGAGACTTTCATTTGGTCAAAATGAAAATTCACCAACAAATAATCCATTCTTGAAATTGTAAAAATTTTTTTTCTTCATTAATTTTATCTTTAAAAAACCTTCATCATGGCCTTTAAAATAACGTAAAAGTATTCTTGCATTTTTTAAACAAATCTTATCATTTTTTTTAATCTAAAAAAAAAATCAGAATAAAAAATAATTGTTTATTAATTTAAAAAAAAAATTGTGAAATCGATTTTATTTAAATAAAAAAAACTGTCCTGGAAATTTTTCGAGTAAAGTAAAAGTAAATAAATAATAATAAAATAAAAAAATGTTTTTTTTTTATGTTAAAAAAATTGCAAATAGGTATTTAAAATAAGAATGAATGAAAATTTATGGAAATTGAATTGAAAAAATCAAGGTAATTAAAATGAAAGAAAGTAAATTTAATAAATTTAGGGAAATATTTAAACATCGAGTCACATTTTTCTTGTAGATAAAAAGTTGCACGTTTTTATTTGTCTTTATTTTTTTTTTTTGTCCATTTTTTTTTCTTATTATTTATTTTATGGAAGTTTTCTCTTATTTGTTGCTTAATTTTACTCTTGGTTAACGGAGAAATAAGAAAAAAACGAAAATATGGAGACAAAAAGTATATATAAGTATAAAGTGATTGTTTTTCATTAGTGCATCGAAATAATTCCGTGGTTTATAACCGAATTAGGACGCACAACGATTTCATGCGACTTGTTGAATCAATTTACATTTTTTTTTCATTTTATTATTATTATTTTTTTTTATATGTGATTACATGTGTATTGTGTATATTTGTTTGAGAAATTAAATTCAATGCGAATTTCGCGATGAAGAAAGCGCAACATGAGCACAATAATATTTTAACAAATAATTAAATATCTTATTTACAATACAATATTGTAACGACCAAAATAAATCAAATACTTTAAATTTATTATTATATTTATTATTCTTTAGACCATTCGTTACAGTTTATCAACGTGATTTTCATTGTGATATTTGAGTCATTATCGTTATTTACGTCCAACTGATAAGATATATATTTTTTTTTCAACAAAAATCACTGTTTTATTTTTTAAGATAACAATACCGCTTATGTCAATATAATTTTAATATTTTTTAAATAAATTTAAGTTAAATTTTTTTTTTTTTTCATTCGTTACATATTGATTTTTTAAAAACCATTGTGAGTCATAAGTTTCAGGTGAAATAAGTATATGAGTGAATATTAAATTGAGTATAACACTGCTTTGTGCTCGACCCTCACCAATGAAATATTCAAGTAAAAAAATTACAAATAACATATATACGTTCAGAAAACTGCAAAAACTTTATGAGTCATTTGTTATCTTTTGTTGTTATTTGTGAAAAAAAAAAAAAATATATATATATATCATGACCATGAGTCATATTAAAGATCACGAACTTTTCTACGTCAGAAAAATGACGACAATGTTATTTATTTATTTTCGGTTTTCGTTTTATTAAATGTTTTTCATGTAAAGAAAAAAAAATTAATTAAATAAATTAAATATTATTTTTACGATTCAAATTTATGGTTTTGAATAAATAAATAATTTGAAAATATAAACGAAGATAATTTGATTTTAAATTTCAAACAAGTATATATATATATTTAGTATTTCCCGCTACGGGGAAAAGTGCAGTATTTATAGTGTTTTGGCATGAGTGGTAATTCATGGGAGTTATCCTGACAATCTGTTGTCTCAGTTGCTGATGGAGAACTTAAACTAAATCCTGTACGTGTTACCTTACAAACAATATTTTCATTATCAATCAAACTGTTAATTAATTTTTCTTTTTCAGAATTTCTCGATATACAATACTTTAATATTTTATTTTTTAATTTTATTAAAATTTCAATTAATTCATTATAAAAATCAAGTCCTTCGTTTAAATGATTATTGAGTATCATGTAAGCATCATATGCTTTATCAAGTTTTTTAATTGTCTCTTCAACATCACCTTTTTCCGATTTTTCTTTTTTAAATGAATCATAAACAGATTGGATTTTTGTAACATATGTTTTTTGTTTAGTTAAATTCTCTCCAACTTGACCAATCAATGATCCATAAGTTTTTTTAATATTCTCAACAGATAAATTAAATTCATCAATTACATTATTCTTAGCAAGTTCTATTAAAAATGTTGATTTCATATCAACTAATGCTGATTTTAAATTATTTTCAATTAAATCACGTTCAACTCGTAAATCATCAACATCTTTCATTAATTTTCTCAGTTGAATAACAGTCCAGCTTACTTTAACACCAACACCTGATGATAATTTTCTCAATAATTTTTCTTCATCCATGCTGAGAATATTTATATACTCTTTATTTTCTTCATATAATTTTTCAAGTATTTCATCAGCTTCATAAGCATGGTGAATGGTATCCTGATAGGCTTGAAGATTTTTACGTAATTTACCAGTCAGTTTATCACTTGTTGTTCTTGTCCATTTATTTTTGTATTTAATTCGTAATTCATTGTCTGCATCTTGTTCTTTAATTAACATTTCAATACTTGTATTTATTATATCTTGATTTTTTTTAGATACATCAGGCAATTGTTTCAATATATTTTCCAATGCTTCAATACCACCAGATTGTTTGATGAAAATTGATTTTTCACATAGTGACTGATATACTGGTTGTGAATTTTTTTTTTCTTCAATTGCTAGGGGAAGATTTAAATTTGCCAGAATTGTATCGAGTATTTTTGTTCCCTCTTTAAGTTTTAAAATCTCTGAATCAATTAAATTTTTACGAAGATTTTCAAAGGTCAGTAATGATTGTTGAACTTTAATTGGTAGTATGTCTTTGAAAATATCATCAAAATTTAAACTCATTGGACAATTTGGAAATTGTAGTTTTACAATTTTAGCTTGACTTATTCTTTTAAGATTTTTAATATCTGGAATTATTTCATTGTATATGTAATAATTGTCTTTTTGAACTTCTTTTAATCTTTCTTGAGCTTTGTCGGACCACTCTGTTAAGATATCTGATTTATTAAATTGATACTGGGCATCTTTGAATAATTTAACAGCACACTGCAGCCGTGATATTTCCTCACCAAATTGTTTATTATTTTTGCATACTATTGATTGGTACAGTTGGGCAAGGGCTTGGTATCCCATTCGTTTGGAATTTATTATTGACACCCATTGTTTTGTTCGCGTCAATGAAGTGAATATATTTGTTTTAAAAATTATTAATGTTTCTTTATATAAATCTTCAGCGTGTGCAGATAATTTAGCAATTACTTGGCTTTTCATTGAATCTTGAATAGCTTTTTCTATAAATATTTCTTGTGCTTGTGATAACATCAATGCTGATAAACCAGTCAGTACTTCCAGACTTAAATCAAGTGTTATATCTTGGTGTAACGATACAATAAATTGTTTTAAATAATTAAAAATTCCAGCTGATTGCTAAGAAAAAAATCATAAAAATTCATTCATTTTGTATTTAAAATAAATAATATATTGTATATTTTGGTTTTTACCTGAAGTAATTTTGCAGCAAGTTGTAGGCCTTTGTCACTTTTTAGTGATTGATTTGATGCTACTGCACTCTGCAAAGCTCCAATGTTGAATAGAATACAGAGTTTTTCTGTTGTTATTGAACTAACATCTGTAATTGCATAATTAAAAAATGAAAAAAAAACACTAAATTTTTGTAGTAAATTAAGCCAAACTATCATCAGCTTGGTTACAGTCTTGAAAATAAACCTTATGAATTAACAATTATTACATGTACAGTTTTAGATGACAAAAAGTTTCAAGCTCATTTGAAATAAATAAATAATTTGTAGTTTTAGACACTTACTTTTATTGCTGATTATCTTTCTATCAAATGCATCTTTCCACTTGAATGGAATTTCAACTTTGTTGGTAAGTATTCTTTCTTCAAGAGAACAAAGCTGATCATAATATCTAACAAAAAATAACCAATAAAAAAAACAGTTGATACATTCTTTAAAAATAGTTTTCATACCTGTATAATTTTTCCAATGAATTTTCATGTTTATCAATTGCTCCCCATATAGCTTCAGTTCTTAAACTTACAAAATCTTCTATGAGATTTGCATAATTTATTTCATGATAATCGGAAGTAAATGTCGAATGAAATAAAGTTGTCAATGCTGGTTTTATTAAATCATCTTTAATTGGTCTATTTAACGGTACAACAATTAACGTATCCATTTTATGTTCAATAAGAAAAAAAAAAATATATATATATATATAATAACAGACGTATTAATAATATCCTGTTGATAATTAACATGAACACTTTGTTGTTATTTTATTATTAAAACACATATGTATTCGGCTTAACCATGACCTTTAAAACCGTTCAAACACTGACTGTACAGTCATTATTAAAATGTATGAAACGTATTATTTATCTTTGTCACTCTTTCGTGTTCTTAGAAAATGAGTGAGTTCGCCTTTTGTTTATGTTTTCATTTTTTTTTTTTTATGTTGTTTATATATTTTCAAACCTTGTCAACTTTATCATGTATCGTCAATAACGTTACTTTCAGATTTTTTAGTAGTCTAAAATGCCGCAAGCAGCACTGAATACAATATTGACCGACCATCTTGGATAGTTGGATTTCTGTCTAGCTGTCCACAAGTTTCGGCGTCCCGCACATTCATTGTAGTCTTGTGGAAAATTTTATTATTTACAATTTTTTTAAATTGACGTTTGGTGTATTAATTAATTGTGTTGAGTTAATAAAAAAGTAAGGATAATGGCAGAGTACCTAGCCTCAATTTTTGGTACTGAAAAAGACAAGTAAGTTGATGTATACAAATTTCCAACAATGCTCATGCTTGTGGTAACATTTGCTTTAATTCATTTTTTTAAGGTTAACTTTATTAATTGTTATATAAACTTAAATTTGTAAACAATCAATTTTCATCGACAATTAATATTTTTATTTAGGGTTAACTGTTCATTTTATTTTAAAATCGGAGCATGTAGACACGGTGATCGATGCTCACGAATCCACAACAAACCTACATTCAGTCAAGTAAGTATCTAAATAATATTTTGCCCAATTTATCAAGTATTAATGTTGTACAATTTTTCTAGACATGTCTTCTCCAAAATCTCTATGTAAATCCTCAAAATTCTGCAAAAAGCGCTGATGGATCTCACTGTAAGTATTTACAAATAAAAAATAAACATATTAATACAAATATGATCAATCAATAAAACATAATAACAACATTTGATAAACATCAATCACAGTTGATTCTTTAATTTATAAATAAACTTTTACTTTTAGTGGTTGCCAATGTATCTGACGAAGAAATGCAAGAGCATTATGACAATTTCTTTGAAGATGTTTTTGTCGAATGTGAGGATAAATACGGTGAAATTGAAGAAATGAATGTTTGTGATAATCTTGGTGATCATCTTGTTGGTAATGTTTACATTAAATTTCGTCGTGAAGAGGATGCTGAAAAAGCTGTTAACGATTTGAATAATCGATGGTTTGGTGGACGTCCAGTTTATGCTGAGCTTTCACCTGTGACAGATTTTAGGGAAGCATGTTGTCGTCAATATGAAATGGGGTATGTATTATTCAAACTATTGTATTTATTATTAATTCATTCTTTATATTTAGTCCTATTTCTCAAGATCGTAACATTTTTTATTAAACATTTAAACACTTAATTTTTCAAACTAGTTTATTTAAACCAAGTAGTATGTTTATATAAATAAATTCATGTTTCAGTGAATGCACGAGATCCGGATTTTGCAATTTCATGCATTTGAAGCCAATTTCACGTGAATTGCGACGTTATTTGTACAGTCGTAAGAAGGGTGCAAAATGTGGTGTTGGTGGTGGACGTTCATCCCGATCACGTTCAAGATCTCGTAATCGTGAACGTGAACGCAAACGTAAATCTCGATCACGTGAACGACGATCAAGATCCAAAGAAAGACGCAAGAGCGGTAGAGAAGACAAAGGACGAGATGGACGTTCTGGACGATATTAATAATTACAAATTAAAAAAAAAAAAAAAAAACGAAAATCAATTAACATTATAATACACTGAATCTTAAATTATATTTACAGCCGTCAATATAAGTTTTTGTAAAATTATCATGTGCATAAATATTGATATTGTATTTTCAATAATTCGAGTCAATCAATTTGTACTGAGACTATTCAATTCATGTAAATTAGTCAAAATGACAATTATTCTTTTTTTGTAGATACAATTTTTTTTGATTGGTTTCTAACGAAAATAAGATTTCAAACTGTAATCGTTGATGATAAAAACAAATACAAGCTATTCATGAATTCAAGTTTGTCTTTATTAAATAAAAACGTATTGTAAAATAAAAACAAAAAATAAATTGTAACTTTTTTATAAATAATTTTTTTTTTTCCATATGCTGATGCTCACAGGAGCGGTGAAGAGGGGCGATATTTAACTTTTGTAGTATAAAAAGAAAGTATGTGCTATTGTAGGCACTGGGAAGTGCAACTTCTTTAGCAATTTGATTAAAGAATTGATTGAATGACTCTTCGTGGTATTTTTTTTTTTTAAATAACCAATAAATAAATTTTTAAATAAGGCTTTCACAGTAAAAAATTTGAACGTCGTTGATTTACATCTTGCAAATGTTGGTCAGCTCTTTTTGTTAAAAAAAATTGTACTTCATAATTAAGATCTTGAATTAACTGATAAATATGATGTACTTAATTCAAGCATACCAGAAAATTTTTCTAGATGTCGAAATCTGTTAAATAATGGAAATAAAATTTTTATAATTTTATGTGTTGCAACAACATCATTAGCACAATAATGCATTAATTCTTGTAATTCATATCTCATTTTTTCCAGATTACCCTTAACAAACACATCTCTTGATAACTATTCATTCTACTGACAGCCCTGGCGGAACACACAAGAGCAATTCATTAGCTATTATACAATGATTTCGGCGCTTTTACAAGAACGAATCAATAGCTATCCAAGAGCAAATTAAAATTAATATNTCAACTCTTGTCATTTCCGCCAGGGAGATACATGAAGTGATATTATCTCAATGAATCTCGTGTCAGTTTGATTGAACCAGTATTGTTATTTTATTTTCGCACGATCATATGATACATAATGACCAACAATAATTTTTACTTGTGCTTTATGACTCGTTTGTTTTCTTCCATTGTCATTTGGACTTCTCTTAATGAGAAGTAAATGATCAGTAGTGAATGATATACTCTCTGTTGGCATACCACTTGATTCAATCAATGATTTTGATACCCAACTGTACCAAGCTGTACACAAACTTCAACATCAAATATCAAAGCTCCTTCAAGTAGACAATTAACACGTTCATTTTTATCACTACAATATCTAAAATGAAACTAAAACATTTTATTTTACTACGGAGGTGAAGTCACAAATATTTTGTATTGAAATCACTCCCTAAAAATAATGTTTATATCTTCTAAACTATTTAAGATAGAGAGTTTGGAGTAGTGTAAGCTTAAAATAAATGTATTGAAAATATCTACAGCCAAGGATATAAAAGAGAAAATATTGATTGTTAGTTAATTAATTGTTGATAAAAAAAGATAATGAAAAAATTTTAAATTTTTTGCGCCAGGATGGTTTTCTTGACAAGCTCTACAATTGTATGGGTAAGAT
>MKYW01000038.1:0-32093 GCA_015776835.1 Aphidius ervi
TTGACGGAGCTTCATTTATATGGTTATCATTCTTCTCAAATAATGCCATTGACTAAATCTATGTAATTGTTTAAATCTAACGTCACTTTCATTAATTTTTAAAGAAGTAAAAAGTGAAGATTTTGATAATGTTTTTTCTAACATGAGTCATCTTGAAGAATTATCAATTTATCGGCAATGTGAAAACTCAACTTTACCAATGACTTTAATCAAGTCATTAGAACACGTTTGTGAAACCTTGAAAACTTTTGTCATTGTATGTCATCCTGAACCATTGAGTTATCCATACCAAGTACCATTATCATCTGTTTCTTCTGTAAGTATATAAATTTTACAGCTATTACAACATAATAATAACATAATAATTTTGATTATCAATAAATAATAATATAAATTTTTTTATCTTTCAGGTATTATCTCCAGAAATCGAAGCTTTATTAACTGTCATTAGTAGTATGAAAAATCTCGAGTCTACAACAATTAGATTGGATTATGGTTTTACAGATGAATTTTTCATAAATCTTATTAATAATTCTAAAAATTTGAAAAATTTAAATGTATGTGCTTCAAATATAACGGATAAAAGTTTAATTGCAATTGATAAGTTACATCAATTAAAAAGTTTATATCTTGGTTTAGATGGAACAAAAATAGAAAATAAATTCATCACTGATCAGTCAATTCAATGTTTGTCCAACAAAGAAATGTCAAAATTGGACATATCAAATTGCACTCAAGTCACTAATAGCTCAGTGATTGAACTTGTTAAAAATTTACCAAATTTAGAAACTCTTCATATTCAAAATACAAAAGCAACTATTGAACTTGTCGAAGAAATTACTAAATTAACAAAAGATCGTAAACGAAAATTAACGGTATGGGTTTCTTTTGAAATTAGTGATAATAATAATTCACCTGCAACAGTTATTAACCCAGCACTAACTTTCATGTCTTTCAACTTTACTTAAAAATATACTTTATAATAATTATCGTTTTTTCTCATGTTTTTTTCATGAAACATATACATATCTGGTAATATATTAATATTTTTGGTTTAATATTAGTTTTCAGAAATTGTAATAAACAACATTGTTTTTTAAAAACTTTAAAACTTACAGTTTAATTAATTTAATCACTAATTTGTTACCAATATTGCATCATTTATTTACAAGGAAAAATTCAAAAGTTTACTTGTAATAATTTGCTGAAAATAATAAATAAATTTTTCTAACTTCAATATACATTTACTTTATATCAATTTATTTTTATCTAGTTGTTATTTCTTGTCTTATAATAATAAAGATTTTGACTGGCAAAATGAAAGATACAATTAATTTGTAAATTTTCACATGAGATAAAATATTTTGTAAAAATTTACTTTGCTAATATTTATTTTTTCTTTGCTATTATTTAATTTTTTAAATAAATTAAATAATAGAATACCATTTAATTTTCCAAATATTTTTTTAATTGATATTTCAATTGTCATTTATGTGGTGATGATTGATACGAATTCATCGACAATTAAAAAACAATATAAAAAAGAGGATTGCAATCAAGTATCCCAGCAACTTCTCAGGAAAAATTATACCTTGTTAACCGGCTGAATTAGACGAGTGCAGAGTTAATGCTGAAAAGAATTTTATCAAGTACAACAGTATTCTTAACAAACGACTACGTATGTTTATGACAATAATTATTATTTTTAAAATAGTGAACAAATAGTTTATGTAATAATAATAAAATATTGTTATTAATTTATTTTTTTTTTAATCCAGATGAAAGCAATGGGTCATTGAGACATAACGTACTCCGTCTTACTGACGATGATATACTATTGAAAATGTTATCCAAGAGTGAAATGAAAAGAACAAAAAAATTGGTCAAAAGTAATTTAACTGTTCAGGAAGTTGCATGCTAATTGAGATATGCAGCAGATCATTGGACAAATACGTCAACCACTATATATTTCAAAAATCTGGTGGTAACTTTTTTAAACACCCTCAAAGATAATATTATTTTTATTTTTTTCTAACAAAATAATAATGAATATAATGAATTTATTTTCCAAGAAAAAACTCAATAACAAAAAAAAAGGTTTAAAGAAAATAAGTCTTGATAAAAATTAATTTTTCAATATTTTTTTTTTTTATTACGATAGTTACATGGTTTATTGAAAAAATTTAGGTAAGTTAGTTCAAAATGTTAATGTAAAATATATAAAACCTGTTTTGTTTTTTTTCAACGAAATACCAATGAATATTTTTCATTTTATGACTTACTCAACTGTAATTGACTGAATCTGCTGACAGCAGCAATTCCTCAAGAACACCTACAAAAATTTCAGGATATTTTTTTTTGTAAACTTGAAATGTTTTATTTGCCATAACATATCGTAAATTTTTTTTCATAAATTCGAAACATTTTTTATTCAGTTTTTTGAGATTATATCGATCAGAACAAACAAATACATTTGCAACATTATCAAAATTTATCGTTTTGCAAATTACTTCTTCACAAATATTTTTAAGACAATTAACCTGATATTTTACAGCAACAGCAAGTAGTTCCATTGCCATTTTTTTAACATTCGGTGATTTATCAGTATAAATATAATGTAAAAATTCTTCAAAAACGCCTTCATCAATATCTTCAATGACAACCTTCTTTATTCCATTTTCTTTAAATTCTTCATGATTAAACATTGCAGAAAAAACAGGACTACGTACTGCAAGAATTCCTTTGATTGCACGAAATGATTTGTGACCCACTCGAATAGTAACATCAGCTGATTTTCCATTTAACAAAAGTTCATGTAAATTTTCACTCAGTTGTTGAGTTGCAGTATTTTTTGGAATTACCATAATTTTATTTGTTTGTTTTTTTGACATCATTATTGTACAACAAATTTTCAGATCATCATTTGGTAAATATTGACTTGGATTTAACAAGTTTGTTCTATTAGTACAACAAACCCATTCAATACTTTCTAGAAATTTACTGAAATTATATTCTTTAGTTTTTCCATCTTTATCATCAATGGATATTTTACATTTTGTTTCGAGTTGTGAATTATTATTGAATGATCGAAGCTGTAGATTAGCACTTATGTATATATCACCGTCGTCGTTGGGAATAAAATGTGAATATATTTCCAAAATCCATTTATCGTCAAAATCACCATAATGAGATGAAAAACTTGGTGATTTAATCATTGTTTTGGCCCACTGACGGAAGTTTTCAATTGTCCATACATATTTAAATTCACAACATTCCATACCAGTAACATAGTCTAGTTTTGACATTATAAGTTTAACATAATCCTGGGTTATGGGTTCAGCAAGTTCTGACATGATTGTGTTAATTAATATTCGTTGTCAGACTAATAATTTTTNTTGAGATTCATCATAATGGATCTTCATAAATATATCTGTAAATATCAATATTTTTTAACTAGTAAACTAATAATTTTGATCAGACAAAAGAAAATTATGTGAAGAAATAAACTTACCTCACATAACCTTGAGCTTAGTTTTATTTGGCTCACACCAGCACCAGTAGATCATTTTCGACGACGATCTGAATCTCTGGGCGAAGCAACCGATCGCACAACATTGACGTACAATATTTATTCAATAAATAAATGATTAAATTTTTAAGTTGAAATTTTTTTGACATGTCATACACTGTTTGTTTACATTGTGTGGTGAACATTAGTAGTGGGGAATGGGTTCAAACATGGCTGACCACGCATGCGCACTGAGTCATGCGACGACCTGATCCCAGCCGCCTTATTAATCTACAGACCTTGCTTCAAATCATATAAAACAGCTGTCCAGAGCCTGAACAAAACAATTGTTAATACTTGTGCACGTGTTTGATAACCTCTAGTTAATATTTTTGATATTTTCAATTTATTTTTCATTTTAACAGCGCGTTTAGCTTCACGAACCATATGATTACAATTCTCTTCTAATTTTCTTTTGTATGCTTCAATTCTGTCTTTTTTAATAGCAAGTGTTGCTCTTGTATAACGTTTTTGTGGTTCTAAATATAACATTTGACCAAGACATTTTTCCCATTCAACCCACAGTATGCACAAAATATATATAAAATAAATGTGCCTGTTCAACTTGTTCCTATAAATCATTAAGTTAACGCAATTTGAGCTATCAACATTTAAATTTCTTCAAAGTTAAAAAGATGCTGCTTTGACAAGAAGAGTTAGTTGCTTAACTTGAGATCTTTATAGACAAGTTAAACGTGAAAAAACATTACAAACAAAATATGTAGTACTTCAAGTATGACAAGTCAAGTAATTAACAATAGAATTGAAACTTTAATTGATTTTTAAAATATAATTATTATATTATTATTTTATTATCATTATTTTAGTAAATAAACAATATATTTAAAAAAATTTGTTTCTTTTTCTCTAAATTATTTGTGTCGTATTATTTATTTTATTTTCTAAATTAATAAGAATTCATTTGTTCATTTTGATGAATCAATAGAATAAATTTTCATCAAAGATACTTCAATTCTAATAGTTTCCAATGTATATTATTGCTGGGATAAGTTGGATGCGTTTTTAATGCGTCATTAATTGCCGTTGGAGTATATATTAGCCGGAATTTTTCCAATGTATATCAATATAATTAATATTTTTAAAGGACTAAATGAATAGTTGACGCCATAATAATAAAATATTGTTATTTCTTCAATTTTTTTTTGATTCAGATGAAAGCAATAGGTTTTTGAGAAATAACGTATTACGTCTTACAGATGACATATTAACAATGGTATCCAAGAGTTGGGAGAATTTTTTTTTTAAATTTGTATCCTTTCCTTTTATAAAAAGTTGATGAATAACGCTGCTTCCAGTCATTTCAAGTCTTATACCGGTAACACAAATTATTTTGAATCTTTTTTTTTTTGTATAAAAAATTTCATTAGTTGTTTTTCGTCATATCATTGACAGTTGATCAACGAAAACGGCCGCTTGCGGCCGTCAACAACACTAGTATATAATAAATTAATAATAAATTTTTATTATTAACATGAATACATAACAAATGAAAAAAAGAATAATAAGGTATTTAAAAAAATAAGTCTATTAACAAAAAATTATTTTTCAATATATTTTTTTTTTTATTTATTACAATAGTGGTTTAGAAAAAATTAAGTTATTTCAAAATGTTAATGAAATATATGAAACTGAAGGGTTTTTTTTTTTTTTTTAACAAAACACCAATAAGTATTTTTAATTTTATGACAACAGCAACTCTCCAAAAAAACTTTTAAAAATTTCAGAATATTTTTTTTTGTAACCTTGAAATGTTTTATTTGTCATAACATCTCGTAAATTTTTTTTCACAAATTCTAAACATTTTTCATTCAATTTTTTAAGATTATACCTATCAGAACAAACAAGTATACTTGCAACATTATCCACATTTATCGTTTTGCCAATTTCATCTTCGCACATATATTTAAGCCCATCAACCTGATATTTGTCAGCAACAGCAAGTAGTTCCATCGGCATTTTGTCAATATTTGGTGATTCACCCGTATAAATATAATGTAAAAATTCTTCAAAAACATCTTCAATATCTTCAATGACAACTTCATTTTTTTCATTTTCTTTTAATTGTTCATGATCAAACATTGCAGAAAAAACAGGACTGCGTACTCCAAGAATTCCTTTGATTGCACGAAATGATTTTTGACCCACTTGAATTGTAACATCAGCTGATTTTTCATTTGACAAAAGTTTTTTCCAGTCTTCACTCAGTTGTTGTCTCGCATTAAATATTGAAATTTCATCAGAACTATTTGTTTGTTTTTTTGACATTATTATTGTACAACAAATTTTAAGATCATAATTTTCGAAAAATTCACTACTTGGTTCTAACAATTCGAATACTGACATATATCTATCGCAGATAATTGTTTTTGGAAATTCACTAAAATTATTTTCGTTAATTGTTTTAAATCGATTATTAATTGATATTTTATACTTTGTTTGTAGTTGTAAAGTATTATTGAATGATTGAAGCTTTAGGCCAACCACTATATGCATATCATCACTGTAATTGGACACAGCATCTGAATATATTTCCAAAATCCATTTATCGTCAAAATCACCATAATGAGAGGAAAAACTTGGTGATTCAATTGTTTTTCCATACGATTCCTTGAAGTTTTCAATTGTCCATTCATACGTAAATTCACAACATTCCATACCAGTAACGGCAGTAAAATGGCTAGGTCCAGCAAGTACTGACATGATTGTCAATGATTGTGTTGCTTAATAATTAATATTCGTTTTTAGACTAATAAATTTCTTTTTGGCAGAATCGTATCTGCGTATTTGTACAACTTAATTGAGGCTGATCGGCGATAAAAATGCAAGATTCTCACTAAATATTCAGGTAGCACTATGTACATAAATTGATGTCAATGAACACTGATACAGTTGAGCTTGCCAATGTTAATTTCGGGGTTAAGGCAAACACATACAAACACATATAAACATGAAGCGTCCGTGAGGCTTGAAAAAACCGAATTCGAACCGAACGCAAAGGAACAAGTTGAGCTTGCCAATGTGAATTTCGGGGTTAAGACAGGTGAGCTACTGAAAGTTTGGGTTTTTGGATCTGATAGACGGTAGAGCGAGGGCAAAAAAACTAGACAAAACCTAAATGGCCAAATATTCGTTCAGTGGTAGTCCTTGAGACCCAGAACACGTTGCTCCTACTCCAAACCGTTTTGATTGGTAACCATCCACAGGTAAGCCAGGTGAAAAATCGATAACTTGCACAGCTCGTAATTACTTAATTTTTTACTTGATATTTTAAAGTCCTCTATTTAGTTATTCCCAACCGGGTAACAGGATTAGAGGTAAATGTGCGTAGTTTATTTTTAAAGATGTTAGAGGTGAATATCAAAAAGGTTTTTAAAGCGTTGTCAATCTGGATGGTCGACCTTGTAGATGGAAAATGTCTTGATGATAATCACTTGATAATAAAAATGGCGTAAATGTTAATTAATTTAACAACACAAATTAAAGTAAACTATTTATTTATTGTATAAATTACATGATTTAAAATATATGCCGAAAGAATAAAGGTAGATGTTACCTTTATAATTAGTTATTCACGAGAGCAATTGTTTCTGAAAATACATGAGTTTTTATAGAACTCGTAACAATAATATTTTATGGTAGGAATATCTTTTGACCAATAATTATAAACGGTTCTCATAATAATCAGCAATTAATTATTGCTGACTTTATTTAGCTTCGGTTCAACGGACTTAAAAATATTGTATGTTTCAGCAAAACGAAAAGAAAAGAATTTATTAATTTACAATTTGACAAAATGTTGACATATTTATTTAAATTTAAAATATCGAATTATATTGTGAAAATCGTAATTGCAAAAGCGAGTACGTCACAATATCAATTTTTAAAAATTGAAAAAAATACGGATTATTATTATTATTTTCAACGCGCCTCATAGGGACTATGAGTATTTTATCTTGAAGCCTATATTTCCCCTTCCATGCATCCCCTAAGTCACACACACATTTATAAAAAAATAAACGATGTACACCGAGTGCTGCCGAGCATGTTGGTTTCGGCCATCTCAAAGTAAATTCTGTAAAGTAAAGTGTGACTTAAGGGACGCATGGAAAGGGAAATATCGGCAGCGTTCTTTGACTTTTTTTCGCGCATCATGACCACGCATACGCGCAGTAGCTGAAAAATCACGTGCGTTTTTAGGTTGTTTGTTATTGTGGGTTTTCACACATACGTAATTCAAAAATTTTACTTGAGGTCCGTTCGACAACTCACTCGGAAGCCCGCCCTGGTGGAAATATTTCTCCGGAATTACTCCGGATTATCCCGAATTGCTCCGGATTATTCCGGAATTGGCTCACTTAGAAAAAATGCGGAAAAATACGAGAAATCCGTAGCAATTCCAAAATACTCGAATTCCTGTGTAAAACGAAGGAAAATAAACGACCAAAAAATTTTAATGGGCCAATTCCGGAGCGATACGGAGTTTTCCGGAATTTTACGGAGTATTTCTGGAATTTTACGGAGTTTTTCCGGAGTTTTACGGAGAAATTATTTCCACCAGGGCGGAAGTTTAAGATGGCTGCTATATGGACATAAATACCATCGCAACTTTTGATAGTATTTTATATTCGTGTAGCAGCCATCTTGAACTTCCGAGCTTTCGAGTGAGTTTTCGAACGGACCCATATTCCTCGGCTTCTGCACAACTGCGTGGTCAGAATGTGCTACAAAAAACTGGCCAAAGAACGCTGCCATTGGCTTGAAGAGAAAAAACTCAGATCCAAACATTCAGTAGCTCGCCTGTATTCTGCGCTACTACTACTATATTGCGCATAAGGTATGATTTTGTGCGGATTCATTATGGTGCAGACAATCTCTCTGTCACAGTCATACTCCTCGACAAATATATTTTGCGCATGTCCGAATCATTATTCGAGTGGGAGCTCGGAAACTTTCGGCCATGCACTCAAATTTATTGTGTATACGTGTGAACCGAACGGATTATTCGGGCATGCGCAAAAGATTTTTGTCGAGGAGTATGACTGCGACAGAGAGATTGTCTGCACCGTAAGAAATCCGCACAGCCCACTTATGGGAAAGCATAGGCGATGCGCAATATAGTAGTATTAAATATATGTGTTATGCAAACATGAGGAGAGAACAGTGGCGTCGAACGAATAATTCTTAAAGAAAAAAGAATCAAAACATAGCTGATCCAGTCCCTTACGTACTATTGCGCTGTTGTAAACTGACTTTTTGCTGACTGCGCAGTCAACTACAAATATACAAAAATAAATAGGAAAAAAAATAATCACCCAATAGAAAGCACCCTTTGGACTGCTGTGTGTTTCAATATTCTTCATATTGATTTTCAAGTCGCACGAATATTCCCCAGCCTGTTTGTTAAGGTTGTATGTAAATGGATTTCCCTGAATTTAATTTTCGATTTTTTTTTTTAAATGTTTAAATGAAATAATTATCTATTTGGTGGAATTTTTTCGTAATTTTCCTCTTCGCGAAAATCCAGATAATTAGTGTCAAAGTTGGCAACTTTAACACGCAAGCATAGGGAGTATAGGTACGTTTGCGCTTGTATTTTTAAAACTCTTAATTTAAATTTTGATTTTTTTCTACAGATTTGTACTTTGTAGAATTCCAAAAATTATAAAAAAAAAATTATTCATTTCCTCAACACCGTTTAAAAGATATTAGCTAATTACTTTTGAAATTTACGGGTTTCAGCCGGCTGAATTACATTGAAAATCTGGGGTAAGTTCCAATACCATCGTTCGGTTTTATTTTTCTAGCTCCATCCTCTTCTTTATTTCTTCTGGCTCAATCTTCCATCTCTTCTTCCATCCTTCTCTGAAAAGAAATCTACGGTTTTGGAACTTCCCCCTGAATGTTCATTGCTGGACTAGTATTAGTGTCTATAAATATAAGCTGGCAACACTCACACTACTTAGGACGCATCAGTAAAGTGGGAAGATTTTAGGCATGAGAGGGCGCTATAATTTTTTTTCTTAATAAGAGTTTATAAGCACCCTTGTGGACCCAAAAAGTCGCCCGATCATGCGATTTACATACAACCTTAAAAAATGTGACCTTGATTGTCCCACCCAACACGTTTGTCAGTAAAATTTATTGATAATATATCAATATATCATTTCTTTTATTATTGAATTTGTGAAATTGTGATATGTTGATATTATACATGACTTGAACTACACCTTTTATCAAATCACTGCGATCCATGAGTTTTTTAAGTTCTTCATCAGTAAAAATGCCTTTTTCTGAATTAACAACTTCATGTTCAGTTTTTTCAAGAAGTTGTTGCATTACCAAAAGCATATCACTATCAAAATTACTTTAATTTAAATCTTCAGATATAACAAGTTTTTCAAGTTTTCTTTTAGCAGTAGCACGATCGACAATTAATTCATCATATGATCTTTTTGTACAAAGTTTGTAAATAATAACAGGACGTGTTTGACCAATTCTATGACATTTTGCCATAGCTTGAATGTCTGCTTGTGGATTCTAATCACTGTCAAATATTATAACAGTATCAGCACCCATAAAATTAAGACCAACACCACCAGCTCTTGTTGTTATTAAAAATAAAAATACATCTGGATTATTATTAAACAAATCAATATTATACTGTCGATCATCTGTGTTATAGGTTCCATCAAGACGTGTCCAATTCCATGATCGCATTTCTAAATAATCTTCAATATGATCCAATATTTGTACCCAAGTTGAATATATCAAAACTTTATGGCCACCTGCATAAAGTTTTTTCAACATTGCATCAAGAATTATGAATTTACCAGGGGTGCTATTCTTGGTCCCGTATTGCGGGAGTTATTGCGGGGCCCGCAATGACTCCCACAATACGGGACCAAGAATAGCACTCCAGATGCTTTTACTAATTCTTCATCAACTCGACGTTGTCCAACGTCATTTGTTGGACAACTAATCATATATGGATGATTAACAATTTGTTTATACATTGTTCCACGATGCCCCCACGAAAAAATATATACATATCCTGGATATATCCAAATGGCGTATATCCTGGATATATCCTAAAAATTTCCTGAGAAAATAATAGTAACGCACTCTTGTAGCAACACCTGTGACTATTGTGTGCACAAAATCACACAAAATTCAGCAAACTGTCACAAATATAGGTTAATCATAAATTATAAATTTACGTTTTATAATGTGACATTAAATGAAAAATAAATAAATAAATAAATAAAAGTATATAATAATAAAGTATTATGTTTTAATATTTGAGTTGTCGATATTATTACTCTGGCATTACTCTGTTTTTGGCTCATTAGCGAAGAAATTACTCCGGCATGAGATTGATGCCGGAATAATTTCGTCGGCATGAAATTAATACCGGCAAAATTATTTCAGCACGAGATCAATGGAGGAGACAAAAATTTAGCATTGATTTCATGCCGGAGTATTTTCTCCGGCAGTGATCTTATGCCGGAGAAATTTTTCCGTCATTGATGTCATGTCGGAGTAATTCCTTCCCAATTAATCTCCTGCCGGAGTAATTTCTTCGAAAATGGGCAAAAAACGGAGTAATGCCGGAGAAAGCCGGAGTAATGGCGGAGAAATATTTCTACCAGGGTTATTATTGTATTGTATTGTTGGTTATTGTTATATTATTTTTGATATTTTTATTATTTCACCCATGGAGTTTAATAGATCTCCATGTATTGCACTTGCATTGTTTTTATTATTATTTTATGCACCATGAAGACTAAAGATTATTGTAGATAATTTTAATCATAGAGTAAGTAACCCTAGGTGGTACTATATACAATGTCAATTTGAACTGGAAATCGCCACGAAATCGCCACACCGCCATCGCTAAAAAATGACCGCCAAACATTCCTTCAAATCACCAAATTGGCGGTGAAGCGCACAATCTGGCAACCCTGCCTGGATATACGATTATAGTTACGTCTTGCTGCACATCTACGTTGTGATCTAACACCATTGACATCATCAATAATTAATGTTTCTTTTTTTTGTATGGTATAATACATGTAAATCACGATTTAATGTTGCTGTATATAATTCACGTTGAAGATCAGTCATTGGTGCATATCCCAGGAAAAAATCTTAAAGATACCCAGAGATACGCGGAAAAGATACACGCAGATACTCCATTCGATTATATCTCCAAAGACATGCGCAGATCCTCCAATGTCTCTGTATACCTTTGAAGATACCCAGCGGTATACACTTTTTTTCAAAAAAGTTGATAAACCTTATATTATTATTGATGAAGGACAACGAATTAAAAATCCAAATTGAGGGTCCGGATGCAATAACCAGACGAGCGCTCGAAGACAAGAAAACGCTATGTTTCGGTGGGTGGAAAATAAGAAAAATTAAAATTGATAAATCAGAAAAATAAAAAATACAGTCGTTAATAGAATTGAAAAATACATATTTTTCGTCAAATAAATTTTTTTAAATAATAATTAGTTAACGTGATAAAAAATAGAAACAAAATTTTTTTTTTTGAAAAAAATACTTTTTTTTAATCATATAACTCATGACAACTTCTTTAAAAATTAATAAATCGACTTGAATTTTTGACTGTAGCTTCATTATAAGCTGCCGATTACAACAGTATGAGCAAAAAACTCATTTATTTATATTGTTTAATTTTTATTATATGATTGTTTAACGTCGAGGAAAAATTGAATCTGTCTAACTTTGAATGAAAAAAGAGTCGAAGAAATTTAAAAACTGAGTAACTTGTCAGTGGCAATATTGTTGAGCAGTATATCAAGAAGTTTTATACGAATTTTTAGATATTTTTATTAATTATTTACCGAGTTATTAATTTAACAACAAATAGCGCGCATACTGCTTGTATTTATATGGATAAACAGACGCGCGAGCTTAGGCGTTCACGAGAGAAGGGGCCGAAGACCACGCATATATAGTCCTAACGACAACTCGCAATTTGTTGTTAAATTAATAACTCGGTAAATAATTAATAAAAATATCTAAAAATTCGTATAAAACTTCTTGATATACTGCTCAACAATATTGCCACTGACAAGTTACTCAGTTTTTAAATTTCTTCGACTCTTTTTTCATTCAAAGTTAGACAGATTCAATTTTTCCTCGACGTTAAACAATCATATAATAAAAATTAAACAATATAAATAAATGAGTTTTTTGCTCATACTGTTGTAATCGGCAGCTTATAATGAAGCTACAGTCAAAAATTCAAGTCGATTTATTAATTTTTAAAGAAGTTGTCATGAGTTATATGATTAAAAAAAAGTATTTTTTTCAAAAAAAAAAATTTTGTTTCTATTTTTTATCACGTTAACTAATTATTATTTAAAAAAATTTATTTGACGAAAAATATGTATTTTTCAATTCTATTAACGACTGTATTTTTTATTTTTCTGATTTATCAATTTTAATTTTTCTTATTTTCCACCCACCGAAACATAGCGTTTTCTTGTCTTCGAGCGCTCGTCTGGTTATTGCATCCGGACCCTCAATTGTTTATTATTTAAAGTATTAGAAAAATGTACATCAATGAATCGTTTATTATTAACTGGTACACCATTACAAAATGATTTATCAGAATTATGGTCATTATTAAATTTTTTAATGCCAGAATTATTTGATGATCTTGATGTATTTGAATCATGGTTTGATGCTAAAGATTTGCTAGATAAAAATAGTATACAGATAAATTTTTAAAACAAGAAAAAGATGAAAAATTGTTGGACATTTACGTGAAATATTAAAACCGTTTATGTTGAGAAGATTAAAAGTTGATGTTTGTCCAGATATACCACCAAAAAAAGAAGTTGTAATATCCCGGGGAAAAATCCCGAAGATACCCGCAGATATCCGATTTGATAATATCTGTGAACATATACACAGATCGCTACAGATCTTTGAAGATTCCCGCATAAAGTTCACGGTTGCGATCGCTAGGTATCTTCAAATATCTTCGAAGATCTGGAAAAATCTGTGGATGTCTGCACAAACATGATCAAGCAAGGTACCTGCAGGTATCTTTTAAATTTTTTCCTGGGTATCGTTAAAGATATTCAGTGGCAAATATAACATTTAATGTTATGATCGCTGGGTATCTTCAAAGATCTGTAGCGATCTGTGTATATGTTCACAGATATTATCAAATCGGATATCTGCAGGTATCTTCGGGATTTTTCCTCGGGATATTACAACTTCTTTTTTTGGTGGTATATCTGGACAAACATCAACTTTTAATCTTCTTAACATAAATGGTTTTAATATTTCACGTAATTGTCCAACAATTTTTTTATCTTTTTCTTGTTCTAAAAATTTATCTGTATACCATTTTTATCTAGTAAATCTTTAGCATCAAACCATGATTCAAATACATCAAGATCATCAAATAATTCTGGCATTAAAAAATTCAATAATGACCATAATTCTGATAAATCATTTTGTAATGGTGTACCAGTTAATAATAAACGTTCATTGAAGTACATTTCTCTAATACTCTAAATAATAAACAATTAGGATTTTCAATACGTTGTCCTTCATCAATAATAATATAAGTTATATCAACTTTTTTGAGAAAAAAGTGTCTTCGAATTTTTATTTTTTTCAAAAGAAATAAACATCATCATGCTTTGCGTTGTGTAACAATTAATAATTAGTTATTTTTTTTTGGAAAAATTGAAAATTGAAAAAGTTGGACAAATGGTGGAGAAAAGTTGGAGAAAGGTTGGAGAAAGGATGGAGAAAAGTCGGAATAAATTTTAGGTGGAGAAAGATTGGAGAAATTTGTCCGCCATTTCTCCAACCATGGGTCATTTGCGGAAAAAGGTGGAAAAAAGTGGAGAAAAGGCGGAGAAAGGTGGACAAAAGGCGGAGAAAAATTTCCACCAGGGTCGTGTTCCAGGTTTTTTTTTGCGTCTTCAAATTCTTGTGGTTCTTCTGGTGTCACTTCATCACCCTGAATTTTTTTTTTTGTTAAAAAATTATTGTAACATTTACTTAGAGTCAATCAATGCATTTTCTTGTTGTTCATTTTTAAATTTTTCTTCAGGTACACGTTTCTCTTCTATATTGAAATAATAACAAATATTTGTTCATTCAGCAAAGCAGTTTTTCGAATCTCCTGCCACTAAAACAAAGAAATCACCAAAATAAATTAACGTACTACATATCACTGACGATGATATAATGTTAAAAATGTTATCCAAGAGTTAACTGAAATCAACCAACAATTAGTCAAAAGTAATTTAACTGTTCAGGAAGTTGCATGCTAATTGAGAAATAACAAAAAAAAGGTTTTAAAAAAAATAAGTCTCGATGAAAATTAATTTTTCAGTATTTTTTTTTTTTTATTACAATAGTAACATGGTTTATCGAATAAATTTAAGTAAGTTAGTTCAGAATGTTAATATAAAATATAAAAAACCTGTTTTGTTTTTTTTTCAACGAAATACCAATGAATATTTTTCATTTTATGACTTACTCAACTGTAATTGACTGAATCTGCTGACAACAGCAATTCCTCAAGAACACCTACAAAAATTTCAGAATATTTTTTTTTGTAAACTTGAAATGTTTCATTTACCATAACATCTCGTAAATTTTTTTTCATAAATTCGAAACATTTTTGATTCAGTTTTTTGAGATTATATCGATCAGAACAAACAAATACATTTGCAACATTCTCAAAATCTATCGTTTTGCATATTACTTCTTCACAAATATTTTTAAGACAATTAACCTGATATTTTTCAGCAACAGCAAGTAGTTCCATTGGCATTTTGTCAACATTTGGTGATTCATCTGTATAAATATAATGTAAAAATTCTTCAAAAACATCTTCATCAATATTTTCAATGACAACCTTCTTTATTCCATTTTCTTTGAATTCTTCATGATTAAACATTGCAGAAAAAACAGGACTACGTACTGCAAGAATTCCTTTGATTGCACGAAATGATTTATGACCCACTTTAAGGTTGAATGTAAGTCCCATCGCGGAATAACTTTTTTGTGCCAAAGGGGCTCGCCCCAGTCCATGCTTTATTAAAATAAATTGGTGCCCTCTATGCCTAAAATCTGTGTCCCTTATTATCACATCTGTAGTAGTATAAGTGTACCCGGCATATACGAACACACACAACTACGACTGCAGCAGTAAAGGGAAGGAAACTTCGGAGTTACTTAATCATTTGCGATTGAATATCTTCTAAAAAACGTGGTCGAAACTGATGATTTTTCAAAAAAAAATTTCGTAATTAAAAGAACTACAAATCTAAATCAAATTTAGTAATTTCGAGTAGAGGGGTTTTTTGATACAGATCAAAACGCGGGTTTTTCCGTTTACGGCCGTGTTAAATCGGTCAACTTTATTTCAAGGTCGAAAAATCTGAAAAAATTCTATAAAATAGAGAATTATTCTAGCTACCGATTAAAAAAAAAATCAGCAAAATCGAGTAGAGGGAATTCGTATTTACATTCAACCTTAATGGTAACATCAGCTGATTTTTCATTTAACAAAAGTTTTTTCCAGTCTTCACTCAGTTGTTGTCTTGCGTTAAATATTGAAATTTTATCAGAACTATTTGTTATTTTTTCAAACATTGTTATTGTACAACAAATTTTAAGTTTATAATTTTGGAAATATCCATTCTAATGTTGACATATATTCATCGCAGATAATTGTTTTTGGAAATTTACTGAAATTATATTCTTTAATTATTTCATATTCATCATTAATTGATATTTTACACTTTGTTTGTAGTTGTGAAGTATTATTAAATGATTATGGATCAAAAAAGAAACGTCCAAAAAAAACCACTAAATCAAAAAAGTTAAATAAAATAGTTAACACAAAATTGAAAAAAAAAACTGAAAGAAAAACTTGATAATTCTGATGGAAATATTAATAATTCATTATCAGATTGTGAACAATTAGAAAATGAAAAAACTACAGGTAATCAAGATAATGGATTTATACAGCCAAAATATTTAACAGCTGAACTTCGAGACTATCAAAAAGCTGGACTTGTTTGGTTAATAGCTCTTTATGAGAATGGCTTAAGTGGAATATTAGCTGATGAAATGGGACTTGGTAAAACAGTCCAATCAATTGCATTGAGAAGTTATCTTTTAGAGAACAAAATTGCTGGACCATTTCTGGTTATTGCACCTTTATCAACAATACCAAACTGGCAAACAGAGTTAAATAAACTTGAATGATTCACGTCAAAAATATGTTAACAAATGGTACTGTTGGAGCAAATTTATTTAACTCTGTTTGCCAGTTTGGTATTGTTGATAAAGGTGCAATAACAAGAAATGGTCCAGCAATTTTGTTCTCTAAAAGATAACTTCTCAATGCAATTGATTGGACTGTTTTACCAAGTCCCATTTCATCAGCTAATATTCCACTTAAGCCATTCTCATAAAGAGCTATTAACCAAACAAGTCCAGCTTTTTGATAGTCTCGAAGTTCAGCTGTTAAATATTTTGGCTGTATAAATCCATTATCTTGATTACCTGTAGTTTTTTCATTTTGTAATTGTTCACAATCTGATAGAGAATTATTAATATTTTTTGATCTATAATCTTTATCATCATCATCATCCTCAGCATCATGTTGTTTTTTCTATTAACTTTCTTTGATGACAAACGAGATGATGATCGTGTACCAGGTTTTTTTTTGTCTTCAACTTCTTGTTGTTCTTCTGGTGTCACTTCATCACCCTGAATTTTTTTTGTTAAAAAATTATTGTAACATTCAACAATATTCAACAATATGCGGAGAAAATCGTAGTAAAGCCGAGTAAATCGTAGAAAATCGGAGCAATTCGGAGTAATGCGGAGAAAGTTGGAGAAATATCGGAGAAAAACGGAAGAATATCGGAGAAAATCGGAGTAAAATCAAAAAAATGTTGCTCTCTGAAAACACTCAAGGCTCCATCTTCATAAATTCTAGTAAAAAGGTATTCACTAATAATATTTTACTCATAAATGATGCACTTCATGACCCAGAGGTCATAGTTGATGGATTAAAACAATATTTGAAAGATCAAGCATATGGGAATCTTGCCGAAAAATTCAACAGAAAAAAACAAACTAAATGGTTGTGTTGAAATATTAATTTTTCAATTAATATATTGTCAAAATTAAACGAAATGCAAATTCTAAATCCACATCACTAAAATGTTTCTCGAATCATGCAAATAGTAAAATCTTTTTGTCCAAATTTAACGAGTTACGAGTTTCGTCATTGAGTTAGACAAATTTGAGATCGTGACTTTATTAAGTGGATATACAACTTCACTTATTTTTGTATTATTTACAAACTTTTTTTTGTGGAAACAAGAAGTTGAGGACTCTATAGAAAATGGCAAAAGGATTTGATGGCTCGTCTCCAAGGTACCTGAACTTGTCGATTCAACTTTTCAGAGATCTCGGAAAGAAAATTCGGAGTTACTGAGGAAACGATCGGAGCAATCACGGAGTAATATTTTCACCAGGGATATCAGATTAATATTGGAAAAAAAAAAAATCTCTTCTAATCAGGACATTTTATATTAAAAGGACATTATCAGGACTGATCAGGACATTCGTTCCCAAATCAGGACATGTCCTGATAGGATTTTGCATATGGTAATCTTTCGTGAGCAGAAAAAGTAAACAAAAATAAATTTAAACAGCACGGACACCGTTCTACACTAACGCTATCATCGACAAAAAAACGTACTGACTTGCTCCATTCCGTGACAGTTTATTTACCGTCTCTTAAACATCAGACAGTTTTACCCCTCCTTGTTGAAAAAAAAAAAAAATAACAATAAAAGCAAAGCAGCTGACACATTGACTCCAAAATCCAAATGTTAAAATGTTGACTTAATAATTATTATAAAGATAGCAAATTAAATATTTAAAATAAAGTAAATAATATAAATAAAAAATGGCTACAAGAAATTTAACAGAGCCATTTGTGCTTATGAGAAATAATGCACTCCAAAGCAAGCATTTTTCAGCTGATCAGGTATGTTAATTATTATTAATTATAAAAAATTAAACTATAAATTAATTGATAAATATTTTTTAAATTAAATTAAACCTATTATTATTTATTTATAAATAAATTTTAGAACATGTCTGATAAAATGGCACTTGTTAATTCTGATAATCAAGGATCTGAAAGTGTTGAACTTGCTGGATTTGACAGTTCTGACACAACACCTCCTGCATGGACTGATGCCCTTGAAGAAACTCAATATATTTTAAGTAGATTAAAACATAAAATAGGTAATTTAATTGAACTTCAAGCCAAACATTTAACCCGACCAACTCTGGATGATACATCTCAGGTAAATTTTTAAAAGTTTTATTTATAAATTTTTATAAAACAATATAGAGATTTATTTGTTATTAGGAAGAAAGACAAATGGAACAATTGATACGTGAAATAAGTAGAGCATTTTCAAGTGGTCATAGACAAGTACAAATTGTTAAAAATGCTGGAAGACATGAAAAAAGACCAACTGATCGACAGTTAGCAATGAGTGTTGTATTAGCACTTTCATCAGCACTTCAAGAATTAGGATTTAAATATAAATCAGCTCAAAATAATTATTTACAACGTATGTAATTAACAACAAATTATATATAAATTTACAAATAACTTAATTAATTTTAAATAATTACAGAAATAAATTCTCGAGAAGAAAGAAATAGACCATTTTTTGAAGAAGATCAAATGTTTTTTCCTGATAATTCAAATGACAGTTGGACAACTGGTACAAATTATAATGATAATAATACTGAACAATATTGGGAGTTGCCACAACAACAAAAACAACAATCAGTATTATTACAAATTGAAGAAGCTGAAGAAAATATTAGAATTGCTGCTGAAAGAGAACAAGAAGTTGGTCATATTGTACAAAGTATAACAGATTTAAATTATGTATTTAAAGATCTTGCAACAATGGTACATGATCAAGGTACAATACTTGATAGAATTGATTATAATGTTGAACAAACACAGTGCCAAGTACAAGAAGGTTATAAACAATTAAAAAAAGCTGAAACATACCAAAGAGCTAATCGTAAAATGTATTGTATTATGATACTTGCAATGATGATTATATTTTTATGCTTTCTTATTGTTGTATTTAAAACTTAATTAACTTAAACATTGTTAATTTAATTGTATACAATTTTTATTTATTTAACAGTATAATGAATTTTAACAGTTGAAAGACTGAAATTAAGAATTTTTATTTTTTCTTTTTTATTATTATAAAAGTGCAATGTTATTGTTTGTAAAATGTTGGATGTATAAAAAATATTAATATATAGTAATTGTTGTAATAAATAAAACGAAAAATAAATATATATTTAATTTTTTTTTATTTTATTATTATTATTTATATAAACAATTCAATATCACAGTATTACTTAAAATCACTGCATCAAATTGAACCATGTCACACGTAATGATTTTTAAGTATTAAATGAATTAATTTTGTTAGTCAGTTAAATTCATTTGAGCTAGTATTGTCAACTAGATTATAAGTGCATATTTACTATATTTAAATATAATTATAAAGAGTTAATACAGTTTTAAAAAAAATAAAAAATACTTGATATTTTTCTGTGTCAAGGCACGATTATTAGATTGTACAATAAAATTTATTTTGTTTTTTTGTTTTTTTCACCTGATTATTAATTTGTAAATAATAAATAAATTATATTAGTATCAAAATTTATCTAGGATAAATATTAAATAGCTATTTTATCAAATTTTTGATAATATAAATTGAAAAAAAATAAAAAATATTGAAAAACTGAGCTTATTCAGGAATGTAGAATAATAAATTAATTTTATTTTCTTTTGACTGAATTTAAAATAGAAAAAAAAATTAATAAAGCACCGCTATAAAAATATATTAATTCAAATTTTAAATAAAAAAAACCATAAATATATTATTTACATTTGAAATTTTATATATAAAAAAATATTTTTAGTTATACTGAAATATGATGTATGTAAAATATTTCTAATTCAATGCACAGCATGATTATTATATTAAACAATTTGATAGTATAGAGAATAATAGATAAAAAAAAAATTATTAATCAACTTCATGATTATTTATAAGATGTGAAGCAATTGCAAAAGCACCACCAACAATGAATCTTACAAAGTTGTCACCAACTAAAGGACCCATTGCGTATAGACCTTTTTTGGGTGATTTGATAACTTCATATGTTATGTCATCAATTTCAATTGGATTTGATCGTCCATCAATTAGTTTGCCATCAATTTTTCCCAATTTTGTTGCATATTCACCGAGATACGACAAGTCTGGCTTGGAGCCTAAACAAAAAAATGATCCAGTTACTAAATGTCATTGGTTATAAACTAACAAAGTAAATGTTAATTTACCTGCATGTTAAAATTTATTAATTTTAATAAATAATATTTTTTAAACTAGCAGAAAAATTGTCATAAATTTGTCCGGACAATTGACCTTAAATTAATGTCAATGTGAGCAAAATAAAAAAGAAAATTACCAATAAGAACAGCAACAGTTGAAACTTTAAATGTAAAAATTTGTCCACTTGGTGATTTAAGTGATACTTTTCTTTCTTTTTTTTTATTTCCATCATTATTAGTAGGTCCACAAAAATCAATCAATGAATAACCAGGTAATGCTTTGTAAAACCTGTGATTTTTACCATCAGCCATCATTTCATAAATTTTATGATACTCTGGATACATTGATACTGGAAGTGATTGTAGTCTTTCATATGAACTTGCACTTAAACGTACTCCATTATCATCATCATCATTATCATTAATTTTTTCAGTGGAATTTGAACAATCACGAAAAGCATGAATAACTGGAATTCCCCTAAATCTTGCAGCCATTATTGCATCAGCTGCACTTAAACCAGCTCCAATTATTAAGACTGGATCAACAGTACCTTGTCTTGGTTTCATCAAACATTTTTCTATAATAAATAAATAAATTATGTTTAAAAAAAAAAAAAACATTAATAAAAATATATAAAACCAATTTTAACTTACTGCACTTTCCAGCAAGACGATCAAGACGTGATTCAAGATCATTAAGGTCATGTGTTATCCAACTTGATTGTAGTTCTTCACCAGGTATTCCCAAACGATTTGATGAATTTGTTGTACCAGTTGCAAGAACAACTTTTTTACATTTATAATTAAATTTTCTTCCACTTTGATTTTCATATCCTTTAACAATCCAGCCATAATTATCATCAGAATTATTTGTATCAATAATTGGTCTAACTGATGTTACTGTTCTACCACTAAAATTCAATATAATTATTAAAATTAAATTAATTAAATATATTATTTTATATTAAATAAAGCAAACAAACCATTTAAAATATTTTTCTAATCCCATACGATGAACATAGCTTTTATAATAAGCAGCAACAGTACCAACTGGTATTCTATTTGATATTTCAAATGTATCATCATCAGATTCAATAATATTATCACCAACAATACGTTTTTGTAATATTTCAGATTTACGTAATTGTTCAGTTTCAACAAGTGTTTCCCATTTTCTTAAATCAAGACCAGGTAATGACATCCATCTTGTTAAACTAATTGTTAAGACATTTGGATCCATAAATTGCCATGCACCACCAGGTGGACCTTTACCCAATACAATATGATTAATAATATTATGATCTGGATTATATTCTGATGATTTCCATATTAATAAACTTTTTAAATCAAGACCAGTATCAACACATGGATGTTGTAATTGATCAAGAAGTAATGCCATTGGTTTACAAGTACCACGACCTTCTAAACCACCAGTTAACATTTCAAAATCTTCTTTTGAATTATTTAATAAACTATTTTTATTATTTATTATTTTATTATTATAATTATCATCATCATCATCATTTTGTATTTTTATATTATTATTTTTTTGTTTATTTTTTATAAAATTTAGTCGTGCTGTTAGCATTTCATCACCAGGATGTGGTTCACCAGTATAATAAGGCCAATTACCATTTAGCATATATGACAAGCATATACCAGCTGGTCCATTTCCTGTAAACAAAAAATGATTTATTAATTTTTGACATGTTTTAAACTTTCAATTGGCCTTAAAAAATATTAAAATATATTTATAATAAACTTACCAACAATAACAATATCTTTGTAAATATAATTTTCATTTGATGCATTTGAAAATTCATCCATTTCTGTTCTGATAATATAAACAAAAAAAATTAATAAAAAAAAAACAAATTAAATCAATTGTAATATGTGTTCAAGTCTGTGACACAATATGACACAACAATGACTGCTGTAAATTCATTTTAACATTTATTTTAATCAATATGAAAATGACGTGACTGTTTGATAAAGTTGATATCTAATAAAGCCTCTCTGTATTTATTTTTATTAATTTATATTATTAAAAAGTATTGACCTTGTTGATGATAATCATTAACAGGAAAAAAAAAATCATACATAAAATGATCACAATGTTTTTGAGTAAAAAATAAAATGATCACTCGTTGATGATTACATCAATTTGACCTTGTTAATGTTAATGATATCAAAGAGAAATAAAAATTAACAAAGGTCATTGTATATTATAATTTGGTTCCCACATAAACATTAGAATAACATTTAGCTGACGTAATATTTATTTTGCAAATAATACTTTTAATTCTAACAATGTATTTTTAAATGTTTGCTCAATTTTCTCAGTAATATTATAAATAAATAAATAAATAAAAAGATATTAATATTGTACTTGTATTCATTGTATTCATTGTATAATACTTAATCTCTTTTTTTTTTTCATTTTGTTATTGTTTTTACTCTCTTATCAATTGTTTTTTTTTTTGATTGTAAATAATATCATGTTTTTTTTTTTTTCTTCAATTATGATTTGCTGGTAATTAAAGTTTAATTACTGGGGTGATATAAATTTTTTTACAATAAAATTATATAGATTACTTCGAGTATTAAAAAAAAGGGCTTTTATTTTCCCGCGTTTTTTTTTTTTTTTTTTCATTATTACGTTGTATTTTCTTGTCAGGGTATTTAATCATCAATAATCATTTATTTGACATGTAATTTATAACTTGGAAAAGTACCAATGATTATGCAAGAAATTTAATTTCATTTCCGAGAAATAATTATTGAATAGAGTACAAATTTGTAAGTAAAAAAAAATAAATTCTCAAGGATTTTTTTTTTACCTTATTACCTTTCACAGAATGTTTAAAAAAAGAAAACACATAGTATTTCTAAAGAAGGTATTATTTCTTGAATATAGATTGTTAAATTTTTAATGGAAAAAGTTTTCAAGTTTATGCATAGATAACAATTTAATTGTGAAAAATATTAAAAATAAATATTTCAATAAAAAAAATGACTTGGTTTCATTTAACGTTTAATAAATTTTTAATCAATCTATTGTATCTATTTTTTTTTTATCTATTGGAGTAGAACACTATTATCTATATCTCATAAATATTTCAAATATAGAACGCTTATTATCGCCCAACTATCATTGAAATTTATAGTAATATTTTTATGCTATACATTTTTATATTACCCTCAAATATTCACATAAAATGTTAATATTAAAATTGCATAAAAAATTACATAACAATATCAAATATTAAAATTTAAATAAACGTGTGCAAAATAATAAATTTAAAAAAAAACAAAATTCATCGAGACATTCGCGATAACCCGGGCCACATTAAAAATAAATATTTACATAATTTTAAAAAAATCTATAAATAAAAGCCACTAATTTCCTCATAAAAAAAACATAAATTTATCAAAAAAAAAAAAAAAAATTTGATAGCTTTTTTTCCTGGTCTACTGACTCATAAAATTTTTTTAATGAATTATTTTATTGTTACTTATTTATACGGTAGATAATTTATTTATTGCTAATAAAAAAAATATGCTTGTCATGGAGAAAAAAAAAATAATAATAATATGCGCACCTTGATGATAAACTAGTCTTGGATTTTTAAATTTTATAATAATATTGTGAACACATGTACACAAATAACACCACAATTTAGCTGGATGAGCTAAATGTGTGTGATGATATTATCATATATTTAAACCAAGTCAAAGTGAAGGCCTTTGCAAATTTAATGTAACAAGATAGTTTGTTAATTTTATTCCATTCTTCCGAACGATGCTCCATTCTGTTAAACCGGTTTATCCTTATTCTTTTTCACTAATTCTTGTCGTTTTTTTGTATGACTTTGCCTTGGAATTTATAAAACACATGGTATTTTTTTTATTTTTTAGCCCAGACATATATTGATCCAAATTTTATTAATAAAATTCAAATATAAAAAATATGAGACAATTAATTATAACATAAATATTAACTCATTTTTTATTTTTAGATATGAATTTGTCAACAATAATAAATCAATGTGGTCATCTTTTGTGTGACAAAAATAAATAAAATACGACCTAGGTCAACACATCACTTGCTATTGAATTAAAAAAAAAAAATCATCACTCACTATTTTTAATATAAAAAAATAACATTGTGTCGTAACAAGTATGTGTTATACATTTTATTTTTAATTTGTAATCGAAACTGTAGTAAATAAAATTAGACTTTAAAAAAAGAAAATAATAATATTGTCATTTATAAATATTTTTTGTCATTGACTTACCAAGTTATTTAATTATATTTTTTGTTGCAAGATTTTATGTAATGTTTATTTTGACTTGATAATTATTAGAGTTAATTTTTTTTATTTATAAATTCACATTGCACATGTTAATTATTTTTTAGTATATTTTTCTGTGAATGAACACAGTGATGGTTATTATGCGACTGCAAATTCAAAGTACTCCAACATGCTACAACATGCTCCAATGTGTTGTACACATACTATTTCATTTCTCACTCTTTTTATTCTTTTTCTCTTTTTTTTTTTACATCGGGGTATTGATCCAAACAGGAGCTGACATCTCTCGTGAATTTTCTTTAGTAAGCTTTTTTTTAAAAAAAAAAAAAACTTTGGAATGAAAAAAAAATCACACACTGAGTAAAAAAAAAAATGATCAAGTTTGCTAAATAATTTAAAGAATGTGGATAAAAAAAAAAAAATTTGTTTTTTAAAATATTTTTAAACACAGGATTTTTCATTTGCAATCAGCAAATATTAGTATTTTTTATTAATTTTTTTTTATCTCAAATTAATGAGATTTACATAATACACAAAAATAATAAATATTTACAAATAACTTTTGGACAGTCAAATAATAAATAATAAATGAAAAACATAATAATTTTTTTTAATTAAAAAAAAAAAACACAATAAATTGTTATTAACAAAATTTGACTAAAATTCAATCATTAAAAATAATTTTAATTATTTTTTTTTATCAAAATCTTTTTTTTTCATATTGTAATATATATTTTTTTTTATCAATAAATATCAGAGTGGAATGTTCCGAGGTTACAAATATATAATAATTTTAAAGTTGTTAAAAAATTAATTTTTTTAAAATCCTCAGAATATTTTATTTCTGTTGTAAAAAAATCAGCCAATAAATTTATTAAAATGATAAGTATCTTCACCCTATTTTATTATTCTTTTTTACAAAAAAAAAGGAAAAAAAACTTATCATTTTTATTATTAATATTAATTTTTAATTATTTAATATTTATTTTATTAATTCACAATGACTGGCCCATGAATTTTGGATAATTTAATGAAGGACACAGTGTCCCTGTTTACAGTCGATTTAATATCAGTGTCAAACAGTTAATTATAACAAACAAACATTGCATAATTATCTTTCTTTTTTATCTTTTGATTTGTTTTTTTTTTTTATTATTTTTGTCACATGCCACTGACAATTCACAAGGTACAAAATATTTGAATCAGATAAATTGTACACCACTTAAATACAATTTAAAGAAAAAAAAAAAAAAAAACAAACAAACAAATAAACCAAGTAGCTTTGTTCTTTGAGGTCAATCTAAAATATTTTTTTAAAATTATTAAAATTGTTTCTTTCAATTATTGATACATCATGTAATTCTAAATTTAACATAAAAAATAACTTACAATGTCTATTTTACTTGACTTATTATTTCTGTTGTTTTTTTTTTTTTTCGTACATGAATTTTTATACAATATATATATTCTCATTGTTATCATCATTCAAATAATAATTTTATTATATTTAAATATACTTTGGGTATAAGTGCCGCCAAGTTGTGCTTCAAATAAAAAAAAAAAATTGTCATTTTATTGGTAAGAAAGTCCACTTTGAAGCTGCTTTGTTTCTTTTTTTTTTTTTTATACATATTATACACTCGATATGGATTTAAAAAAAAAACTTTTCTCATATTTTCAAATTAAATCTGTCAACAGATTTAAAATTATAAATGTGATATAGTATTTTGACACTGTAACTATTTTATTTTATTATTTTTATGCTTGCAATAACTCATTTGAGGTCACTATAGTAATAATTATTTAAAAAATAATATATTTTATATTATTTTTTTTTTTATGAAATTTCACGTATTCCCAACGGCCCTTAATCCCGTTGTTAATATCACAGATTTATTAATAAGTCCGTCACCCTTACATAATATAGTCATCATCATCAACTACTACATCTATTAAGTGCATTATTTTTTCAATTTTAACATTTATATAACGTTCTTCATTTTCAAGTTGTCGTTTTGTTTTTCTAAGTTCACATTTTTCACGTTGTAATTCATCTGCCTTTGAATGTAATTCATTAATACGAGCTATTGATTCTGTCATTATTGTTTTTAATAATTCTTTTTCCATTGATTTTTCTAAATTAAAAAAATTAATTAAATTAATTAAATATATGTATATTTTTTTATTTGATATTTAAAATATATTTACCTTTTGAATATTCATTGTAAGCAGTCATAATATTCTCGATATTTGTCCATTTTATTTTATCCTTATCATCGTCTTCACAAACATCAGGATTTTTAATAATTTTTTGTTTTCGCACACGTTTTGCTCGTGTATATCGTTCTATTTTATGTTTAATGGGATTCATATGATACTCTACAAAACCGTTAGGTAATTTTTCTATTGGATTTATTGAATAAGCATTTGCCATACGATCACAAAAAAGAGTTACGGAATTGATATTCATACGTTTTTTACGCTGTTCTAATATAAATTGCCAGTTTTTTTCAGCTTCTGCAATAAAATTAATGAATATTAATTTAAATAAAAATAAAAATTTATATATTTATATACGTACGATCTCGTTGATCCGATGTCACATAATTAAGACCCATTTCGCTTAAAAATTTAATTTTTGGCACAAAATCATAATCAGGAATTAAGTAATCAGGATGTTCTGTTGGTATGGGTAAACTTGATTTAATTGGAATTTCAAAATTTTTAACTGGTATATCTGGTGATTCTGGATTGAGTCGATATCGTTTTTCTAATTTTTCAATTTCAATTTCTGTAAAATAAAATAAAATATAGTTTTTTAAATTCAACGAGGTTATTTTTTTAACAAAAGGGCCTGACGAAGAAACAAACAACAACACAATGATCTGTGTTTTAGAAATTAATATATTGTAGAAAAGCCACCACAAAAAAATAGACTTTTGTGTTTCTTTTAAGAAATGTTTTTATTATAAATCTAATAATGCTCAGTCCTTACGAATTTATAGCTTTGTAATTATCAAAACTTTTCCAAAAAAAAAAAAGCCAAAGAATCTATTAATTTAATAAATTTAAATTATAAAAATTAATGAGCTTAAATTTCTTGGAGCCTTATTTTTATTATCAATTAAAATATATAATTAAAAATATATTTTTTAATTTGTCTGACGATATTATTTAATGAAAATAAAATAAAAATTATGCTTACCATTTTTTGTAGTATGTGTAGTCAATCCAAACATCGCAAGAAAAGATACTTTTTTTTCCGAGTAAAATTTTTTAGCTGGTGGACCTTTTGTTATCCAAAGATCAACATTTTTTAGTTCATCTTCATCATCTGATTCTGAGCTACATGCATTATTTTCATTAGATTCTCTTTTTCTTTTTCTACGTATTTCAGCTAAATCCAATGTTGATGTCAAGTCATTTGTTGCTTCATCAAGTAATGATAAACCAGAGTCATCAAAATAGTCATTAAAAGTATTATTGTTATTAAAATTATTCAATACTTTTGATGGATCAGGAACATTAAGAACAGCTGTTTCACATTTATTTGATGAAATTTTAATATTATTGCACTCATTTAATTCATTTGTTGAAAAATTTAATAATTTTTCTTGATATTTTGGAATTTGTAATAATACATTTGATACATTTTGACAAGTACGTAGTACTTCTGCTGATTTTATATTTTTTAATATACGATTCGTATCAATTAATGAATTTTTATTTATTTCAATTATTGAAAATTTTATTGGCTGTTTATAAGGCATTGTTGTTGAAGTTGTAGTTGTAATTACACTTGTAATTGCAGTTGTTGTTGTTGTTGGCGTTGTTGTTGTAGTTGTTATACAATTATTAACATCAATTGTATTTAAATCATTACTAACATCAATATGTTTATCATCATTATTAACATCAATATTATCTAATTTTTCTTCAATTAAATTTTTATCATTATTTTTATCAACTTTATTATTATTTATTTTTTTTGTTAATAATAAATTATTATTAATTAATTTATTATTTTCTTTATTGACAGGTTCAAGAATTGATCGATGATTGACTTTTTTATTAATTGTACTTGACATTATATTATTTTCAATTGAATAAAAATTTTTTTTTTTTTTTTCATTAACAACAATATTTGTTGTATTTTCAGGAGGTATTACCGGCACATTATTGTTATTATTATTTATATTATTATTATAACTATTACTACTATTATTATTAATATTATTACTATTATTATTATTACTATTACTACTATTACTACCACCACCACCACCATCATTACCTTCTTCATTTTCACCACCATTTCTATTATCATAAATTGTTTGTTCAGGATATGGTGATTTTAATCCATTCACATTGTAATGATTTATTTTTGCAATATCACCATTAGTACCACTAACTATTAATTGATTGTTATTACTATTATTATTATTATTGTTATTAATATTAATATTATTATTGTTATTGTTACTATTGTTATTGTTATTATTATTATTATTATTGATCTTATCAGACACCTGAGTTTGTTGATGTGGAGTAAATATTTGTGGTTTATAAATTGTTGGTAAATGTGATATTGGAACATGTGGATGATGATAACCAGAATGTGAATAAACACTTGTTACTTTAGCACTTTCAGTTGAATCATGTGAAAAATTATGAAGAATACTGTTATTTAAAGTTGTTGTTGTTGGTGTTGTTGTTGTTACAACTACTGATGATGGTGATGATGATGATGATGCTGTTGTAACTGGTGGTGTTGTTGTTGTCGTTGTTGTTGGTAGTGGTATTGATAATGATGATGTTACTACTGCATTATTTGTTGGTTTACAAATATCTTGATGATTTATTTGACTTGATATACTATGATTATTAACAACTGACCATGTTGATTGTGTTTTATTTGTTGAACGAAAAGAATCTTCAAATGGACGTACAAATGTTGGTTGATATTGTACTGTTGTAATGGGTATTGTTGTGACAATTGAATTTATTGTAATTGGTATTGTCATTGTTGTTGATGTATTAATAGTTGTATCTTTTAATCGTGATATTGAATGATTAATTGGTGGTGATTTATGACAATTAATAGATGTATGATTACCAATATTTAAAGGTATATGATTTAATCCAGGTGATGATAAATTATGACTTGCATGTGTTGACATTGTTCCAGATGCAAGCAATGAATTTGTTGTTGTTGTAAAAGCATGAGAATTATGTTGATTTGTAATTGATGATGGTAAAATAAGTGATGCAAGAGGTATTTGTGGATGAGGTTGAATTGGATATGATGATTGAGACATTGTTGTAAATGGTGTATTGGGATGTTGACTAGAATGAATTATATTTTGTGTTGGTGGTTGTGATAGTGACTGTAATGTTTGTGAGGGTTGTTGTTGTTGTTGTTGTTGTTGTTGTTGTTGTTGTTGTTGTTGTGGTGGTGGTGGGGGCAGATGAAGTCCCATCATTGGAGTTAAAGGTATATTAAGAGATGATGATGGCTGGGAGGTAGATGGAGAAATGCCAGAGGCAATTGGAACAATTGAAGATATTGATGAACCAATTTGATTTGTTTGTTGTGATTGTGGTGGTAAAAGATTTAATGGTGGTAAAGTTGAAACAATTGTTTGTGGTAATTGTACTACTGATGAACTTACTGAGCTCATACTACCACCTGATAATGGAGCATTTGTAATTTGATATGGTGTATGAACGAGACGAGGATGATGATATATTTGTGATGTATTTGATGGCTCAGATAACACTGTTATATTTTGTTCATCTTTTCTTGTTATATTATTGTGACAGCTATTGTTGTTTTTCATCATATCAGGTATTATTATGTTGTTTGTTGATAAACGTTCACGTTGTTCACGTTCTCTATCGTTGTGCAATGGAGCTGCTATGGTCGGCTTCCTAGCTGGAACAAATCCGGAACACAGTGCTTGGTAACGCTCCACTAGTATCTGTTGTTTTTTTATTTTTTCTAAATGAATTTTCTTCACTTTAAACTTACCTTTTATATTAATTATTATATTTGTAAATTTATGGAACATTTTAAATTTTATTAATTTTCATTTATAATATTATAAAATGTTCCACAAAATTTATCAAATCATCTTACTTATCAATAAAAATATATTTTCTTAAACCGAGTATTGGGGATGATTTTTTTTTTTTATGCAATATGAAATAAAACTAATCTGCCTTATAAAATAATAATTGAATAAAAAAAAAAATAATAATACAAAATAAAACAAAACGATTGTTAATGAAAAAAAAAAATTAAAAAATAATTAAACAAATTTACAAAAATAAAATTGGACAAGTGGACGATGCATAATCGGAAAAGATACCGAAGCGATCGCAATCTCATCGAATACTAGGCACTTTTTAATTTTGCACTGATTTTATATTACGAATATCCATTAAGAAAAATATAAATTACAAAAAAAATTCTAGCCGAATCTTCCCCAAAACTGTTTCAGAAAAAAAAAAAATTAAATAAATTATAATTATAATAACAATAATAATAATAAACAAAAAAAAGAACAAAAACTAAAAAAAAGAAAATAAAAAAAAATTAATAACAAAAAAAAAAGAAAATGATTCGAGGGTCATGAGAATTTGTGAATTAATTAATCAATTAGCAATTTCAAATCTTATTGGTTGTTATTTTTCTTTATTTTTTTTT
>MKYW01000038.1:34318-92352 GCA_015776835.1 Aphidius ervi
AAAAAAAAAAAAAAAAAAGAAATTGATTTAAAAAAAAAACGTTGAAATGTGGATAATCAGTACCCGACGGTTTCGTTCAATGGAAGGCAGTAGGGGGTGGAGCGACGCGCTCACCTGCAGTATCGTTGGAAGTTGATGCAGATGATGGTACTGCTGTTGTTGATGCTGAACTACGTGCTGCTCGTCTCCTTTCTTCTTCTTCTCTCAATGCAACTTGTTCACGTGCCTGTCTCAGTCTGTGTTCTTCTTCCATTTTCAGCCTTTTAATAATACATAAATATAAATTAATAAAAATATAAATGACAATTAATTTATATTTCTTAATAATTATCATAATATATTATATTTACCGTTCATGCATTACTGGAGACATAAGACCAAGTGAAGCTGGTGGTAACATATCAGGACTATATCGTAAACCATAAATTGGATAAGTTGGTAAACCAGGAAATAATGGTGGCCTAAGCATACCAACTCTTTCCAAGTACAATTGTTCCTCGAGTCTATTATGAAAAGAAAAAAAAATTGACATTTTTATTATTCAATTATTAGCTAGTTATTTTTTGTTTAAATAAAAAAAATTTACTTTGAAGATGAACATGTCTTGTGATAGTATTAGTCAAGAATTCAAGCTTTTATTTAATTAATATAATTTTATAAAATAAAAAATAATATTTATACTGTATATTTTAATTATTTGACTTTCAAGAGAGTCAATTAAGTTTTCATAAAAAAAAAAATAATTATAAACAAAGATGATTGTTTGTTGGCTTGAAAATTTAACATTTCATAATTAGCATTAATTAATTAAGTAAAAATTTGTATAATATTTTGAATGAATGTCGTTAATCATCAAAGTAAATAACTAATTTAAATAAAAAAAAAAAATATAACAAGGTATAAATAATTTTATAAGCACCTATAAGCATGCTGTAGATGAGGTGGTGGATAGAGACCATGATGATAAGGACTATATGCCGCAGGATCCAGGGCAAATTGTGGTTGTTGAGTTGGATGATGCTCAGGCCGATATGGCTGAAAGCCAGAACGAGCTAGCAATTCAGATGTGGCGGATGTAACACTGTGTTTATTATTCTCTGGTGGTCTTGCTGTTGTGTACATTGAAGGTATCTCCTCTACTCTTCTCTCATGAGTTGGACGTTCCTGTAAATAAATTATAAATATATTTAAAAGTGTTTTTCTTTTTTTTTTTTTTTATAACATTTAGCTTTGAAATATTTTATAAAACATTGAGTGATACTACTACTAGTCTTGAATAAAAAAATATAAAAATATTTTATAGATAAAAGTTTAGAGCTCTTTGATCCTTTGATTATTTCAAGCTACCTTTTACAAAACTAAATATTCTTTTTTAATTTAAACAAAAATTCAAAGCATTTTATTTTCATTTTATTATTATTATTTTTTTTTAAAATACTTTACTCTATTATTATTATTGAAAAATTTGATAAATAACAAAATTTTTTATACAATGAATTGAAATCAATTGCAGATATTTATTTTCTATTTTAAATTCATGATACATGTTGAAACAACAAAAAAAAACTTGTTTTGTCTTTAAAAGAACAATAAAAATATTGTGAATATAAAATGTTTTTTTTTAAAAAAACGGTTATTTAATAAATATTTTTTTCAATGAAATTAAAACAAGATAAAAAAAAAGGTTTTGAAAACAGGAATCTTGGTATGGGACATATTTTTCATCATTCAATTTGGAGGGGTTTTGTTGAGAGGTCATGAACCCAAAAGGTCGTGCGAAGGTAAACTTGATGTATAAAACTAACCTTGGCCGGTGAGGGTCCCCGAACAAGAGGTGGTGGTGGTGCCCGATTTTTTGGACTTGCACGTGGCTCTTCATCCTGAGGAGCCGGTCCTGCCTGTTTGGCAAGATTTCTCAATGCAGCAGCAAAACTTCGACTGTTTTGTTGTCCACCTGGTCCTTGTCCTTGTCCTGGTCCTGGACCTGGACCTGGACCTGGTGTATGACCCTGTGGTAACACACCCGTACTTGGTCTGTGAGATTTACCAATTGACGTTGGTTGTTGGGATTTTGTTGTTGCTGGTTGAAGACCTGTAATCAAAAAATATATATATTTACATTTAATTTATTATTCTTAACACAGCTTTTAAACAATACAAAAATTTATTATTCAACACTGGCTTTTTGTTTTATATATTCTTTATAAATTAATAAAAAATGTTTTATAAATTTTTAAAAATTGTCTGAGAGAAGAATTGTTATTATTTTCTTTTTATACTTTTTTCATTAATTAAAAAAAATATGTAAAGGGTAGAAAGAGTATAGAATAGAATTAAAATAATTGTATGATTCACTCGACAGTTTATCATTTTAGCAGTTTTGAAATATAAAAAATTTTAAGAAAATAAAATTAAAATTTATAATGATATTGTTTTTATATTTTTAAGTTAAATAAAAATTATAAATTTATCAAAAAATAAGTCAAGTTTTTAAAGCTCAATAAGGGTAGAAAATAAAAATAAGACAAATTTTTTTTTCATATATAAATAAAAATATAAGACTTTTTTTAATTTAAAAAAAATTCTTGACATGAGAAAAAGAAAAATGAGAAATACGAAAAATAATATATGTGTAGATTCGTTGGTTAAAAAATAAAAAAAACGAGGTGAAAATTTTTTTTTGTAAAAAGGGTGAGAGAAAGGCGTTTTTCCTTGTTGAATATGGTGACTGGGATTTGAGAAGAGGAGAGTAATAAAAGATAGAGAACGATGATGAGGAAGAGGAGGGTTGTGAAATGTTCAGTTACAGAGGGATGGATTTTAAGCGGCTTACAGTCGGTCACCATGGTAACCTAGCCGTGTTCAAACCACTATCACCATCACCAATTTCATATATTTGCACATATAGAAATATAAAATAAAAAAAAAATTCAAAGAATAAAATATTGAAGGCACAAACTGGTCTTTCAATATTTAAATCAAATAAAAAAAATATATATTTTATATAAATATCACTAGAAATTTATTTTATCATCATTATTCTATCAGTTTATTATTTTTTTTTTTATCAGAGTATATAAACTGCAGAAAAAAATTATTTAGATAAAAATTTTTTAAAATAAATATAAAATTTACTTCAAAGAATCTTTTATATTTTTTTGTCGATTTTTTTTTTCATCAATTAAATTTAAAAAACAATTATTTTTAATAACTTTAATTACTTAATTTTCGTTTGAAATTTTCAGAAGGTATAAAACAATCAATTAAAACACTTTTTAAACTCTAGAAAAAATCTTTGCTTAAAATTTTGTCGAAAAAGCACAAGTTAGCTTAAAAAATCAATAAAAAAAAAAAAACCAAGCTCAAAAAAAATTCAGAAAAAATAGAGATTATATAGGTATTATTCAGGATTATTCAGAAGGTATAAAACAATCAATTATTCAATTAAAAAAAGAAGGAAAAATTTAATTATCATTTGTCAATAATTTGATACGAATAAATTAAGCATTTAATTGTGATAAATATTTGAATAATTTATTTCATTATCTGGCATTATTTTTCTTCTTGACAGCCTTGATCAATGTCACTTTGTAATTTCAAGATAAAACTTGGCAAATTAACAGATAACTCAAACTGATAAAATAATTTGTTTTGCAATAAAAAAAAAGAAAAGCTACGATAAAAAAATAATTTATATATATTTCAAACAATTTTTGGAATGAGAAAAGACATTAGGGAATTTAATTTTGGTGCCAAAGTAGTTTGGAATGTCCATATTAATTCATTTAAGACCAACACAGGATTATTCACTATTCCCTGGAATCTCGTTTCAACATTGAATGAGAAAAGGATTCAACCCTATATATATATTTCACACAATTGGATTTTGCTTGTTTGCTTCTCATCTAACTAGTCTCAATTTCATTTTGCTCATATTCATTTAAAACTATATTTAAATATAAACAAATATATCCACACCTCTCTAGTAAAAAATAAATACTATATAACACATATGAAAATTATTTAAATTTATTTTATAATTTAAATAGACTACTAAAAAATATATTTGTATTTATAATTGATGAATTAATCACTGAGCTCATTAATTTTGAGTAATTTGTTTTTCATAAATTATGGAAATCATTGGTAATCTTTGAAAATTGTTAATTAGCTCGTCACTCATTCTAATGACAGTGACCAACCCCTCGTATATTTTAATTTATCAATTTTTTACAACAGTCAAGCTTTTGGTGCTTGATTTTTTTTAATATTAAAATGAAGTCTACACAGTCGCCGATTTTAAGATTGTTTTTATCCTAAGCGACATGATAAAAAGAGGAAATTTCAAGAGCCAATGAGTGTCTTTTATAGAGTGAGACATTCGTGGGATGCAAATCCCTTACTAATTATTTAATTTTTTTCTAAAGGGCTAACAAAAAAAAGCTTTCAAATTTAAAATCTAAAGGACGGAGAGAAAAACGTGTAGCTGTTTTATGATAAAGGATTAATTGATTTTAATTCAAATATATATATTGAGAAGGGGCCAATGAACCCTGTCATGCAAAAATATTGATTTTAAATGGAAAAAAAAAAATATAATTAATTCACACGTATGAATTGTGTGCCAAAAAAANATTCGATCGATGCTCAATCTATCCCGCGAGACTTTGTCGCTGTTTCTCACCCCTATTTCGTAATTTTTTTTTTTCATTTTATTTATCATCATTGTTATTATTATTTATTCTTTTTTGTTTTCCCTTCTGTTTGACTTTCCAGCAGTAACAAGACCCTACTGCAATTTAGTCGATTAGTTTTTTTTTTTTTTTTAAATTTATTTTGGTTTTAATTTTTTTTTTAAAGCTCATTTGGTTTGAAGTGTGCATATATTGACATTTTTTTCGTTTGTGCTATTTAACGGGTTGCAATTTGTACAAAAAAAAAAAAGGAGAAATTTATAAAATAGATTAAAAAATGAAATATTCAACGTCATTCAAATATCAATATGAAAAATATTAATTCCCGTTGATCTCTCCTGGTTTTCCGAGAAATGAAATCAGGTTAATCCTCTTACGTAAATAGTAATAATGACTAATAAAAGTAGCTTTGATAAATGTAAATTCAAAAGAAAAATATAAATTTTATTCCTGGAAAATATTTATTTATTGAATGATGAAATTTAAAAAATAAAAAATTCATGATAACGAACGAATAAAATTAATTCAGTTAAACTAGTTTAAATGCCACAATAGTTTCCGGTTCAATTGAGGTAAAATAAATGTCTGATTTTACGAGTTACTTTAATGATTCTATTTCTTATATATACCAAAAAAAAATTCAAGATACTTGGAGGGTGATCCAAAAAGTTTCATTCACTCCATTTGACTTGGTTTTATCGTTAGTTTATATAAAATCATTTTACCGGTACAGTTATTTGTCGAAAAAGTTAATCGTCCGGCAGAATAAAAAAATATAAATATACATAACTCAATAAAAAAAAAACGAGAAGAAAAAGAAATTAAATTTTATATATAAATAAATTTTTTTTTTATGTAAAAGAAAAGCCAAGATAAAAAAAAAAATAAATTTGAATGTATATATTTTGTGGAGTTTGTTGAGGAAGAGATTTTCACGCGGTAAAAAAAATCTTAAAGTTAGATATCTCTTGAGGCAAAAAATAAAGTAAAGAAAAAAAAAAAAAAACATTTACAAAAAAAGAAAAAGGATTCAACCCTCTTGTGAAATCTCTTCACGCTTCTTGACTCAGCAACCCGTCGGCAAATGCACTAGGTAAACACACTTGACGTGTACGCCTTCATTATGAAAGTTTATCAACCTGGGTAGACTTTCATTTCCCGTTTTACAAAACTTATATTAAAACTTTAAAAATGAAAATTTTTTTTACATATATAAATCAACAAAAAAAAAACATTACAAGACCTCAAAGAAATATTTTGTCCAACCTTACGATCACCTTAAAATTCCTCGAGATAAAATTATTTATAAAATCCATCGGAATGTAAATTAAAAAAAATAATTAATAAACTATTTAAGCCAGAATATTATTTTTATTATAATACAATACATTCAAGTGTCAGCAATTAAAAATAAATGAAAAAAAAAAAACTATTGCTGGGAGACTCAATCAACGAGAGAGAGAGAGAGAGTGTCACATGAAAAAAAAATATCCCCAGCTTGATGGCCTGAATCAATTTAAAAAAATCATCTTTGTACATGTGTGTGTGTATATAATAAAGACACTCTCAATAATTTAAAATTATAATATACCATTAAAAGTACATAAACATGCTTGTCTTTGACTAATATATGAAGTAATTTAAGAGCATCATCTGTGAGACGGGATCGACATCAACATCATATATATTAAGTGCAGTAATGAAACAATAACATGACAATGCATTGATGTTATGTTAAAATACTGATAATAAATATATCTGTTGTATATATATATTTAAAAGGCAGATTGAAAAGGCTAGAGGCCAGAGCACCCAGTTCAATTTAACAAGCTAGTAAGCCGATGGCTCGGAGTCATGACAACGCCACGGCGCATACAGCAGGTCAATGAGTGCCAACTGATGCCAAGTTGTGTCAAGTGACAAACCAGGCTAGAAAATATATATATATAATTATTATTGTTATTATTATTATTTATGTTGAAAAATAAAATTTTATCTCATTGTGGTTCGTTGAATTTCTAAATATTTCATTAATTTTTGTTGTTAACAAATTAATTAACGAAAAAATTTTTTTTTTTCAATTTTCATTTTGTTAAATACATTGTTGAGAATATGTTAAGTTAAATTATAATTTTTATTATTGATCAAATAGTCATTGATTAATGATAATTTAATAATTAAAAAAAAAAAAAAAATTGTTTTTTTGATGAAAAAATGAAGTGGTCTGTTGTTTGATACATTTTTTTTCAAAAACTGTCCGACCGATTGACCTAAAATTTGACAGGAATATTTGTGGGAATATGGGGAATGTCAGTGTCAGTTACATGACCGCTCCGGATGACTTCCTGGTTAACCAAGAGTCAGACATCAATTTGAAAACAGTTTTTCGATTTATTCATTTCGATATGGATTTTTGTCTAAATATTCAAAGAATTTTACTTGTTTTTTTTTTTAAATTATACAGATATATTTGCTCAGTAAATTTCGAATATATAACTTAAAAATTAATAACAATTAATCAATAATTACCAACTGTTAATAGCCTTCTATAAGTTTATGTATTTTTTCTAAATTTTTTTTACAAACAAATCGGAGTAAACAGAGAGATATTTTCGTAATAAATTTTGATTATTAATCTTAAAAATTAACAATAATTAATCAACAATTACAAATTGATAATATTAATTAATTTAATCAATTTAATTAATGATTAAATAAATAAGAGCAACAGATTTATTCTTGTAAGAAAAAAAATATTTAACGAAAAAAAAAATTGACATATCAATAAAACTTGATAAAATAAAAATAGAAAAAAATATACAGAGATAAAATATCGTAAATACGGAAAATTCATAATTTATTTTAACGTAAAAAAATGTATACGTCAATTCTGTTGTATAAAGACGAGAAACTTTGGCCTTCGTGGCAGCCTAACGACGCGCGATTTATTGCAAAAAGAATGCCACGCTCGATAAACTCCCCCTTTTGAATAATACGCGCATGCTCACTTAAAGATTTTTTATATTTTTTTTTAACAAATAATAAAAATAAAAATAAAAACAAGTAAGCTTTTGCTCATTTTTGTTTTTCATACGAGAAAGGTTTCGTTCGAGTAACAGAACAATCATGATATTGCAATAAGCATCATGTATTTATGAGGATTCAATAAAATATAATAAATTGTAAATAAAAATAAAAAAACAATAAATATAAAAAATAATAAAAATATAAATTAATAAAAATACATAAAGAAGATAATTGTAGGGATATAATTGAAAGGAAAAATACCGCATAATTGCAAGTTTGTAATTTTATAAAATAACACTAGTTATGCATTTACGTGCAATGATGTGCATATGAAAATTTAATATATGAAATTTATTACAATAAAGATGAGGGGTAGCAATATATGTAGATTAAGGTGTATGTATATATATTTTATGAATATCCTTGCGTGACTCTTATCATTACAAATTAGTCGTAAATTGTGCGATCGTGTAAAACGAATAGCTATTTATAACAGCTACCATATAATGTTTCAACCAGTCACAAATTCAAATGTTCAAATGATGGATTAAAATTAAATATAACACTGAGATATGTATATCTTTTTATTAAAAGATAAATTAATTGAATTTTTTTTTTTCGATTCAGAAAAGGATAATGTTTTTTGCTTGGATTTCTGAGGGAAATGAAATTTAAAAACGTGGACTTTTTCTAGAGTGAAATTATCAAAATATTTTTTTCAAAATTAATTGAAGATTATATTAGTTTGATTGAAAAAAAAAATTACAGTGACTTTTTAAAGTCATTTAATCGATGAATGAAATTTATCGAAATTTTGAATTTTAAATTATTTTGAATTGATTGATTTTTTTAATTGATGGAAAAATGACAAGTCAACTTGAACAATCAATTTAAAAACACATATAGAAATATAAAATAAGAAAAAATTCAAAGAATAAAATATTGAAGGCACAAACTGATCTTTCAATATTTAAATCAAATAAAAAAAATATATATTTTATATAAATATCACTAGAAATTTATTTTATCATCATCATTATATCAGTTTATTATTTTTTTTTTTTATCAGAGTATGTAAACTGCAGAAAAAAAATTATTTAAATAAAAATTTTTTAAATTAAATATAAAATTTACTTCAAAGAATCTTTTATATTTTTTTGTCGTTTTTTTTTTCATCAATTAAATTTAAAAAACAATTTTTTAAAATAATTTTAATTACTTAATTTTCGTTTGGAATTTTCAGAAGGTATAAAACAATCAATTAAAACACTTTTTAAACTCTAGAAAAAATCTTGGCTTAAAATTTTGTCGAAAAAGCACAAGTCAACTAAAAAAATCAATCAAAAAAAGAGAATAAGGTTCAAAAAAAAAATTCAGAAAAAATAGAGATTATGCAAATTTATTTAAAGAATCGATTCTAAAAAATCTATGGAATTCTAAACATTTGAATCCTCGTTGGAAATACTTAAACACCAAAAAAAAAAAAAAAAAGAAAAATTTGAATTTAAAGTTTTTCATCTTCAATGCAACGATAATAATTTTCTATCCATAATTATCATCATTTCAAAAATTATTTCGTATAAAAATATATATAATTCTAAAAAATAATGTTATAAAAATTTATCCTCCGATATAAATATAATATCTTCAACTTTTTTTCTCTATAAAAAAAAAAAAATACGTGCAGTTATAATAAAAAATATTTTATTATAATTAACTTTTTTGAATAAAAAAAAAAAAAGTCTAATCCAAGGCGTATCATTTACAATTGCCAATAAAAAAAATATTAAAAAATAACGATAAAAACAGTAATATACATAAAAAAAAATAAAAATAAAATGGCAGCCGACAAATTCATTCGATAGTATACGAGGGAGCGACAACAACTCTCGACATTTTTGTATTATTTTTTTCGAAAAAATTTATTACATTCAACGTGCAATGTATAGGTTTGACCCTCGAGACGTTTCATCGCGAGATCAGCCACAAAAAAATAAACCAAATGCAAAAAAAAAAATGCCCGAATAAGGGGAAAATAATAAAAAAAGAGAAAATACAGGGATAAAAATAGCGAAAGAATATAGTGGGGAATATTCACCAGCACGGTGGGGCTATTGATCGGAATCAAGGGGGTAGAAAACGAATGGGGGTTGGCTTTCCTCCACAACCCCAAACCCATACCTAATTCATGATTTTTTTTTTTTTTTTAATATATCATCAGCTCGTTTATCATCTTTCACTATTACCAAATGAAAATGTAACTCACTCGCTAAATTTTTTCAAGCAATTTTATAACTAGATTATTATATTTTTTGTAGATAAAATAATATAGAAATTTTTAAAATTGATATTACATAAAATAAATAAAATTGAACAGATGTGAAAGCATGTTTTTATATTGTAATAATGAAAAAAATAAGGGAGAATTATTCTCATATAATACACAAGGGTTTGGCCCTTTGATAAAAAAATTGTAAAATATGAGAAGAATTGTACGCAAAGTGCATGTACATTGAATGAGTTGAGTCAAATTTGGTGAGTTATAAAAAAAAAAAAAATATATGCACACACAAGTATACTTATTAACATGCATATGTGTAAAAAAGCCAAGGTGGACATAAAGTGCAGATAAAAAAAAAAAAAAAAAAAATTAGGAGGGCGAAACTATACAAGACAAAGGCTTCTGTTCAAACAGCCCCTTTATGTTGGCACGCCAGGCGACACACACACGCTATATCAGGAAGGGTAACTATATACTCATATGCATATATTCAAGTACTATTATATTTTTTTTTTTATTTAACGCTGGAGTAACAGAGACAAGGTGAACAAAAATAATCGCCATAACAATAAAATAGTATATATACTTGAGGAAGAGAAAAAAAAATATTTAAAAAAAAATTAAATCGCTAGGGGCTTACAATTATTTAGTGGGCTCTGATGGTCGGCATGTCTTGTTGAAGAATGAAAAGGCAAACTCGAGCAACATTATTATAAATAATAATAATAATAATAATAATTTTAATGACAATAATAGCAGTAAATATAATGGTAATAGAAAAAAAATAAAAAAAAAAAGGTAGATTAAAAATACAGGTAAATAAAAATAAATTGAAACAAACCGGAAATGCATTTTTAAAATAAAATTAAATTAGTTTTTTTATTTGTAAATATTTTTATGGGAATATAATTGTCTGGTTTTTTTGAGACTATGATTTATTTATTTATCACTGAATGAAAAATAATAAAAATATAAAAGTGATTGATTTTAATTATTTGCAGTCAATGACCAATGAGTAATGACATTTTATTTTATATATATATGTATATAGTTTGTGAGTATAACACTTGTTGAACATGTCCGACAATTGTATGTGTACAATATTTCACCCTTGACTCGGTGCGATACATTTAAACTATAATATATTGATGTTATCTTGTTATTTATTGGTGATAAAAATAACATGTAAATATTTTTGCTAATTATTCATGTTGAATTTTGTTTTTTTTTTGTTTTTTTTTTTTTCTATAAAAATTTATGGCTACCTGAATAGTAATAAGGATGACTGGCGTGAAGTGGATGAACCAGTGGATGAGGTGCTCGAAAATCCATCTTCAATATTTGTATTATCTTTTTTATAATTGAATTATAATTTTTTTTATTTTAACATCAATTTAAAACACTATTTAAATGACACATTTAACATGATAAAATAATACACTGTTATTTGACACTACTGAGTTTTGTCACTTGGTTTAATTTTTATCTGTCCCCGGGGTATCATGACGATAAACTCAATTTTCCTTCCGGTCAATTTCCTATCTTTCTCTCTTCAATGCAAAAAAAATTCATTGTTCACAATAATATAAACTTTTTTATAAACGTGTATGATTTATTTTGTTTAATTTAAACTTAAAAAAATAATCTACATAATTGTTTGAAAAATAAATGTAATATAAAAATATAAATGAATATTAATTTCTATATTTTAAATATTTTATTTTTCATTTATTTAAATTATCTTGGACATTTATCTACTTGTCTCATCACATTGACATCCCATAAAATAATACACTCGTTGTTTAATAATACACTTGACATTTTCACCCCGTGAAATTCACAAAAAATCACTGTATGAATATTTAAACTAAAAAAAAATTAAATAAATAATTAATAAAAATTCTTTTCAATTATTTTAATTATATATATATTTTTTTTATTAATGTCAACGCGATGAATTGATTGATAAAAATTAACAAGACACTGAGACAATTTGCAAGTGGAATTTAAAAATCCAAATAATATTTGTTTTTTTAGTGAATTTATAAAGGCAAATGATCGTCGTTGGTAACAGACATGTTTGATTTGATGCAATAATATGCATACAGATAGATAATATGTCTGTAGATCATATATAATCACAAACTTCGTATGATATGGGTGTGTTTTTTTATATATTAAAAATATATATTAATATGCGCATGCGTAAAGAATTTGCGTGGGGGCTTTTCCGTTTTTTTTAAATTATTTTTATTTGCGTAATCGGTAGACTCGATGTGCCAACCACGACGGCACAAACACGACTGAATTGTCGACTAAGACTATCACCATCACCATCACTATCGCCATCACCATCGCCACCACCACTACCACCACATTGCCACGATGATCAACATTGACTCACGAGCTTTCCATTCTTCCAATTCCAATTTAAACTCTCCTACAGGCTTCTTCATTTCCCCCTTTTTTTTTTTTTTTTACGCCCCAAGGATGACAATACATTTTTCATTCACAAAAAATTATACTCCAAAATATTGAAATAAACAAATATATATTTTTTTAGCAAATTTTTTTGATAGAAAATGTAAAAATTTAATTGAAATTTTAAAATTTTTTTCAATTAATTAATTATTTAGCTTGTAGAAAAAAAAATTAACAAAAACTTTTATAAAAAATTTACAGCTTTTAATATTTATTACTAAAAAAAAAAAAAATTACTCAAAAATATCAGACAGTATTTTTAATTTGTTAATAAAAAAAGTAAAAAAAAAATTCGTCAATGAGTCAACCCTCTTTTATTTAAAATTCCATGTGTCATTTATCCTTGAGAATAAAAATTATTTTTTTAAAACAACATTTAAAAATAGAATTCTTTTTTTTTTCAAATGCATATGAAGAATTAAAAAAAAAAATAATCGAAACATCTGTTATTGATGTGGCACGCGTACCAGTCAATGTTCATTAGATTCATTTCCTCACTATTTTTCTGTATCATCAATTTATATATTTTTTTATTTATTTATCTCACCCCCAATTTTGGTTTCCTAGTTGTTGACCAGTCGACATTGCGCTCAAATCACATACAAATTCATTCCCCTCTTAATACATATTCAACTCACAATTCGACTTTCCCTTCCAAAATGAAATTCACCACAACGCAGACTCCTTTGCGGGTTTTCATTTCGTCATTGAAATTGAACACACCCCCAAAAATAAAACAACCCTGTGTGTATTTTATTTCTCAATGTGCAACACATTGTACAAACAGACTTTAATAATAATACAAACCGGAAATTGACACCGTTATACACACATTTTTATATTGAAATATATGTTTTATTTTATTTATTATTGCGTGTGTGTGTTTGTGTATGTTGGGCAACATGAAATTTTATAAAACACATACAAGTTATTAATAAAAAATAAACCCTAATATTTAAAATTTAAAAAGATAAAATAATAATTCTGTTGTTGAAGAGCTGTCTGCCAAGTAAAATCAATGCGTGCTGGCGACATCAAATAACTTTATCTCTTTCTCTCTTATTTCTCATAATCATTTCTCTTTATTTAACCATCCCTTTACTATACCCTCGACCAGTGTGGCCCCTGTCAACCCTGCCAAGCCCATTTTACCATCATCGACCCCTTTTTTTAATATTTTTTTTTTCCATTATATTTCCTTTAGTTATATTTATTATTATTTTATTTTTTTTTCTTACTCGACTCTTTTTCAGTCACGTCAAACTAATAGCTAGGATTATTATCCCCATCGTCATGTAATTTGAGTCAATTATTGTTTATTTAATGACACTAATGGATAATGATCAAAATTATTTTTACGTAATACATTATATTATTTTTTTTTATCAAGATTTTTGTCACATGATTATTTTATTTTATTGTTAATTTATTTATTTAATTGTTTAAATTAAAAATATAGTTTTTTATTTATTTTTTTTGTTGTTCATGGAAAAAAAATAAATAAATAAACTCAATATCCGACGTTGATATCGATTGCCAAGGGCAAAAACGAGACAGACCTTTTCCCCTTCCTTTGAATGGCGGCGCAATGCAAGATACAAAAGAGGGATTTTGATGAAGGGTGAGAGAGCGAGCGTCTAAATTTAAAAGGAGGGTAATGGTGGTGGTGGTGATGATGTTGAAAATATACATATATATATATGTACATCAAGTACAAGTATATGTAACATCCCTTGGGTGATTTTTGTTGGTAACAAAAGACAGCAAAAAAAAAAAGAGTATATATTATAAGACAAACTGGTAAATTTTAGAGGGGATGGAATTGACGAGAGAGCGTCGTCAAGGGCTTACCCTAATTCGAATTTAGGTGTCGGCTGGATCGCTAAGTGGGCGCAATGCGGTAATTTTTTTTTTATCTTTTTTTTTTCTTTTTGTTGTATTGTTATTTCTATATTTTTCTACCTGTTTAATCTTGTTTTATTATTGTCAGTTGAATAAAATAAATAAATGATGCAATAGAGTTGGGTTAATGTATAAATTTAATCGAGATTAAATTATAATAATTTATTATTGAATGTGACTTTTGGATCAAGTGTTATCAAACATAATATGATCAAAGTTTATCATAATGTAGTTAAATAAAAATTAATAATAATAAAAAATAAATAATATATACGTATAAATAAATAGAAAGAAGACAAACTTTAGTTGTAACTTTGACCTGAGGCATGATTCGAGGTCATGCATGTAGCAATTTGATTGTGGTACTGTTTAAAGTAGCCCTAAGAGGCCAAAGAACACAGCCTGTAGAGAGTAGATAGCGATGAAATATTACGAGATAACCCGAGCTCTTGCAAATATTGGCCTTAACCAGAATTTTTCTTGCCCCAACAAACGACCCCCTTTTTTTTATTCTCTTTTTCATAATATTTTAGAATATATTATAAATAATGAAGCACAAGATTGAACGAAAAGAAAATGAAAAAACAAAATTGATACTGAAGAAGAAGAGTTAAAAATAGCTAACCATATTTATTTTTGTTTTTTTTTATTAAAAAAGTTTTGATAATAATAAGAATAAACTTAAATAAGAATTACGTATTTCTTTCTACGTGTTATGATAAAATATTTTAATTAAAAAAAATAAAGAAAAGAAAAAAAAAATATATGAAACTCTTAAAGTGTGCAAAATGTAAAATTTACAGAGTTCATTTGAGCCGGATAATAGCTTGCTGTGTTTAGCTTGGTATTTTCTTGAGCTTAACAAAAAAAAAGTTAAAAAAAAAAGAAAAAAAAAGAGTCAGTCAAGAGTATAATGAAAAAATAAATAAAAACACGAATATTTAATTACAAAGTCAGGAATTAGCCAACCATTTTACACAAAAGTAATTTCAAGAATCAACTATGTTTTTTTTTTAATTGGCTATTTGAACCTTAATTTAATTACTTAATAATTAATGTTATTTATTTATTTAATTTAAAAGAAAGCGTTAAATGAAAAATAAATTTAAAAATTGTTCATACCTGGATCTTTATCGGGCATCTTTGGTGGTGGTTTTTTTTCAGGTGCTTTTGGTGAACAATTTTTTCTAGCTGGTCTCACTGTAAGTGTCGGTGGTACCTGTTTATAAAAGATTGAAAATAAATAAAATGTTTAAAAATAGATATAATGATTAAACTAACCACTTTTTCCGATCGTTCACCAGATGGTAATCTTGCAATAGCAGCATCAGGACTATCTTCAGGTGGTGGAGGTTGAACAATCCAATTATATTCTCTTTTTTCAACAGGTAAACCCCATCTTTCATATTCAAGACTTTGTGTACGTAATGTTTCATAACAATCAAGACAAACAACAGCAAAATCACCATTTTCTAATAATAAACTTTTTTCTGGTTGTCTATGATATTTTAAAAATGGAAAATCTTTAACAGGTAATGCTCTAACACGTTTACGATATGTTGTTATACCACAAACATAACACCAATAATCATGAGTATTATATTGTCTTTCTGGTGGATTAACTTGTTGTCCAGCAACTAATGATTCATATTTTCTCCATTGTGCAAGTAATGAATGATAACAAAATGTACAAACAAGTGCTGAGCCATCTTCACGTAATTGTTCAGCATTTTGTGGTGATTGATGACGATATAATTCAGGAAAATATGGTGCATTACGTCCTTGTGAACGTCCATAAAGTACACGTGCAAGTGTTAAATCACTATGTAAACCACAAAGAAAACAATATATTGAACTACTTGATGCACCTGGATTACTACCAAATGTACGATCAGAACTTGAACTTGGTGGTGTTGCTATTGTTCTATTAACATCACCATTTGGATGTGGACTAGGTACATCATATCTACGTCGTTCAAGTGGTACTCTTTCAGCATCCATACCTTCCCATTGTTGAGCTAAATGATTAACACATTTACTACATGCTAATACTCTTCCATGACTATCCATACATGCATTTTCTGATGTTCTTGCCATTCCACGTAAACATGGAAAATGCATTGCATGTGAATTCATACCCTCTGGACTTGTTGATAACCTGTAAATAATTATTTGTTATTTCTTTTCTAGTTTTTAAAAGTATTTCATTACTTGTAAATTTTAACTCACCATTCCATTTGTGTACGTGGATGTAATCTTTCACAAATATAACATCTATAATTTTGTCCAACATTAGCAACATTACCATTTTCATTTGGTGCAGTATTACTACTACTACTTGGTGAATTACGTTGTCCTGAACTTGCTATTTTAATATTGGCACTCCTTGGTTTTGTTGTAACTACACTTGATTTATTTAAATCATAAGGTTTAAAACGTATATCACTACCAGCTGAATTTGCTGGTGATTTTGCTACTACTGGTCTTGGTGATGGTCCTAATATTAATTAAATTATATTTATTAATTAATAATATAAATAAATTTATCAATAATGTATTTTATAATATACCTTGTTGACGAAATTCAATACTTTGACCAGGTAATTGTTGCGGCACATCATTATTATCACCACCAAAAACTTGTTGTTTTTGTGGTATTGTTTTATAACATATAGAACAAACTTGTACCATTCCTTGAGGACTTATTGGACTAGCACCTTGAGGTGGTCTCATTGAATATATAAATGGAAAATATGCTTCTTTTTCTGGATTTGGACAACAATATAATAATCTAATACTGGATGAAGGATATTCCAATGCACATGTATAACAAATAAATGTTGTTGTATCCATTGTTGGTGCTTGACGTTTTCTTAATGTATAATTACGATCACCATGTGGTACACCTTGTCTTGTATAAGCTTTCCATTGTAGTAAAAGATGATTTTGACATGCTGAACAAGCCTGAAAGAAAAATATATTTAATTTTACATTTATTATTAAATAAATTATAATTTACTTTTTGGTTTTTTGTTTATTAATTACCTGTACACGACCTGCACTATCCATAGGTCTACTTCTACTGGGTCTTGGATGTAACATTAATGATGGAAAAAATGGTTGTGGATTAGCCGGTGAATTTGGTGGTATTATCAGTGGTTTAGCAGCAATATGACTGAGTGAACCCCTTTTAAATTCATCACCACAAACATAACACACTTCAGTTACTGAATTTTTATCTGGCATTGATAAATCAAGTATATCTGTACCCACACTTGATGATGAACCACCACTGTAAATGGCTGAAACAAAATATTTAATTTCAAATAAATAATCAAAAAGACAAGAAGGAAAAAAAAACAGAAATATGATATATTAAAATAAAATATATATAAAATAAATATGATTAGTTAAAAAGTGTTTTTTTTTTAATTCATCATCAGCTAGTTTTTTTTTTTTATATATATTTTATTTTCATCATTGCAACACCATCGGGCTTTACGTGGCCTAGTTGCGTCGATGTGGCACTTTTCAACGCCTTGATCAACTGCATTCCATACAACTCAATACTAACTCATTTTAATAATATAATAATAATAATAATTAATTATTTAAAATATAAGAATTTGATGATTATTGAAATAAAAAGCAACAACAACAACAACAAAATCTTATATTACCCCAACGATAATAAAAATAATATGAGAATAAAAAAAATTAAATAAATTATGTACTAAACATTATTATACGTAGTTTAATGTTTGAATATATTAATGCATTGAATCACTACATGATTTCTACGGTCTTATCGACAAACTGTTAACCTTTACATACGAACGTTGACATTTGCCGGCGGAAAGTACTAAGGCCAATGTAAATAATGGCTTTAAGATTCAATTGTTTATAAGCAAACATATATTGATATGTGGACCTCGATAAATAGATTAAACTAAAAGAGAATAATAAGATGAAGAAGAAGAAGTAAAACAAACAAATAAGAATAAGAAGAAGAGGAAGAAGAAGAAGAAGAAGAAAAAGCAAATTGCAAGTAATTTATTAATTCAACTATCAACAACAAACAGTTGATGCTAATAATTCAACTGTCAACAATAAAAATCCAACAATATTATTATTTTCATAATATATGTTTGATTAACTTTGTATTTATTTATTTTTATGATAATTATCATCTTTAAATTAAACAACTGTTAATGATGACGTACCAAGATGATAGATGTACAAGTGAATTCTTTGACAAGTCTGAATAACGAATGAAAGACTGAACCATTTTGACCTCAAAGATAAAGGTTCAATTAAACAACTCGACAGGTCAATCTTTTAATAATTAGAAAGATTCCCTGCACGCCTTCATGAAGTAAATTTTTATATATCCATTAATATGGGGTCGATCAACTTTTGATATAATACTTTGTCAAGTTAGAAAAACAAAAAAAAAAAGATACCAAAGCCATAGTTCCAATAAAAAAATTGTACAGACTATTGGATATTTATATGACAAATAATAAATGGATGATATAAAAGTTACACTTGAATAAATAATCACCTTGTGGTTGTGGTGCTGGTGAACTTCTTGGTGCATGTCGTAAATCTAATGCAGCATCATTTGATAATCGTGTATCATCAACAGTAAGTCTTGGACTTTGTAATCGTTGATGTGGTGATTGTAAACGTTGATGTGGTGATTCCATTGTTAATCTAACTTGTTCAATATGTTTGGCAGTATCAGTTTGATTTGAATGTGGTCTTGGTATGTCAATTGAATTTGATGGTGGACGATTTTGTTCAATAACTCTTGGTGATGGTGAATTTTGTGGTAATCTTGGTGATAAACCAACTGGACGATTATTATCTTGTCTTGTTTGTTGATTTAAAATTGGTTGTTCATTTGTTAAACCAAGTATTTGTGATGCATATTCACCTTGTGATGTCATTTCAGCACCAGTAAATGTACTACCATCACAACGTTTTAACCAATAAATACGTTGACTTTGTGGACGTGAATCACGTTCATAATTTTCCCATTGTTGTGATAATAATGCATAACATAATGTACATGATCTTATTGTACCATTACGTGCATTTTCACCACGATAACCAGCTGGTGGTTCATGTGATTCTAAAAATGGAAAATAAGGCTCATTTGGTGGACCACCAGGTGTTGGTTTAACACGTAACCAATATAAATCATTATGACTATGTGTACCACATACAAAACATATTCTTCCACCATTTGATGTATCATCAACATTATTACTTAATTGTTGATTGGACAATGTATTTGCATGTGATTGCCCCTCAAGTCCCGGCTCATTTTTCACATACAACTTGCTTTCCATCATGTCAGGAAACCATTTGTTTAATTAACTAACCTATTTTTATCTCTTTAGGTTAGCTAATAAATATTTCATTTAATTACCTTTTACTTTTTTTTTTTTATTTAATTGTTGATAAATTTGTTATGTGATTATATTATTTATTTTTTTACTTAAGATTTTTTATCTTCCAGGCAGTTGTTGTTATTATTTATCCAATGCATGTCTGTAACAATATAAATAACAATAATAAAATATTTTTTTAATAATCGATTTAATATTTATTCATTGAATTAATTATTTTCAATTGATTTTTCCATAAAATTGAGTTATTTTTATAATTTTATTACCAGGTCAATAATTGTGTTGATTAATCAGTTAAAATGAAAAATTTTGTCACACACAGCTGTGACCTTATTTCACGGATCTAATTTAAATTTAAATAATAAAAAAATATAATACTCAATATATATTTTTTTGACTAAAAAAAAAAAATTATTATTATTATTATTATCACCGGAAGCATAATGAAGTGATATTGTTGAACACTTAGTATCACCGACACAGTCTAAATATTTGTTCAGCATTAAAATGAAAGAAAAATAAATAATATTAATTTATTTATGATGATTGTAAGGGTGTGTGCGTGTCTGTTTATACATGTATATTTTCCAAAATATATGATAAAACAACAAGCCAATAAATTATTATTAAAAAAATATATATGTTGAATAAACTAAAAACAATAATCATTCAGATGATGATGATGGTGACGATGTTGATAATGATGATGATGACAATTTTGATAGAGAAATAGTTAGTATATTTAAAAATTTAGATGCAATGTTTAAAAGTTCAACGACAATCGGACATACACGCCTTGGATTTAGTCCCGGGGGGAAGTCTTGATGAAGGCACCGGTCATAGGTTAAAGTAAAGCGTAATGAGGAGGGTCGAGGTTATCTTTCATGACTCAAGAAATTTTTTTTTTTTTCAATTTTAATTTTCATCATAATATTTTTAACTATAAATTTATGATAATAATAACAACAATTTGTTATTAATGTATTTTAATCAAAATAAGTTTATCTGAATTTTTGTGTGTTAACTTGAAACACCTAGAGTGTGTGTACCTATATGGTTCTTTAAAGAGTAGTAGCAATTTGAGTGGATGAAGAGAAACAAAAAAAAAAAAAAAAAAAAAATNAAAAAAAAAAAGAAAATGGACAAATATATAAAAATGATATTAAAAAATATGTTGAATATCACAAACACACATGCACACACACCGTTACACCACAAAGTATATTAAAAATAAAAAAATAATTTATTAAAAAATATTAAATAAAACTGCCACAATTGTTCCAGGTGTAATGTGTCATGATTGACATATTGGGATTGTAAGTTGGTTATACCTATATATTTTGGGGATAAAAATGTATTTATGATTTAATTAGATAATAAATCAGAAACTCACATAATTGTTCATTAAAGATTATTGGAATCATATCTTTAAATGTATTAACGAGACAAATACGGTAAACTATTGGCGACTAAAGAATATACAAGCTCTCTTATCTTGCTTTCTAGTCTTGTCCATACGTGCTTATAAACCACACCAAACATTTTTATGTCATTATCATTGACATATTAAACACAATTAAAATTATATTTACACTTTATTAATATTAAACATATATTTACGTATGTGTATTTACTTTATTTGGTGTTATTTTTATTTTTTTAAAACTATTTTATAAACATTTTATGATGCTACAGTGCCGCAACTTTGTTCAATACAGTCGCCATATTGAAATACGTTTTTCATTCCATGATGCCACGCAAATGCCATCATATGACAGTGCGGCTCTATTAACCAATGAAAAATTTATACGCATGCGCAGTTTACATATTACAAATAAATATGGCTGAATTAACACGAAAAATTTGAAAATTTTTTATATATTTTCAATAATTTTAAAATGAAATCTGAATAAATATTTTATTTTTTTATTTATTATTCATTTTTTTGAAACAAATTATTTTACAAAATCATAGTTACGTTTTTTTTTTTATTTTTAATATTATAGTATGTTGTATTTAGAGACGTAATAATCAAAAATAAATTTAATATATACTTATAATAATCTGCAAATAATTTTTGATATATTTTATGAAATTTTTTTATATATTTAATTATATTTAGAAAAAAAAAAAAAAGGTTTTTATTGACAAGTTTTTAATATTAACACAAAAAGAAAATTTTTAATTAACAATATATTTTTTTTTATTAATAGACACTTATTAAACAATGATTGTTATTATTATACATGTATAATTATTTTTTTGCCTCGAAAAAAAAAAAAAAAACAAAAATGATTTTCAGTCCACCATATTTTAAAATATGCAATCACACAGTTAATGAGTAATGTATTAAAATTAAATAAATCATCATTATAACGTTAATTTAATTTACATTGTATTCATCAAAAGATAAATTATTTATTAATAGATAAATTAATAACTACGTGAAAACAGTGGGGTCGATTTAAATAGTTAAAAATACTCTTGGATTATTAACACTTTTTTTTTTAATAATAAAATTTGATGATAATATATTTTTTTCAAATTTTTAAAGAGTATAAAAAGGCAATTATTATTATAATAATTATGTGATAAATCCAAGTAGTATAAATAGGCATTTTAGTGGTACTATATGATTAATTGTTTTTTTTTTAAACTTATAATTAGACATTATTTTAACATTGCATTGATAAATGACTACGATTGCCAGGCATATTCTTTTCAAGATATTATTTTCAATTCATTTATTATTAACAAATAAAAAAATGTATTATGCTTGTATTATTATAATTTTTTTTTAAACAAATGATTTAACACAATTATCAATAATTTTTTGTTGTTATTTTTCTTATTTTTTTTCTTCTTTGGGGCTGATCTACACAGCCACTTTTACATTCATTCAGGTATAACTATTTTACAAAATATACTCTTAATTAATTAATGTAAAACACAAACAAAAAAAAAAGTTATAATATTTTTTTTTAATTAAAAAAAATCTCAGTCTAATAAATATTACAAAAAGAAAAGTAAATAGCATTTTTTTTTTTTTTTTCAAATGAAAGATAATAATTATGCTGTAATTGAACAAAAATAATAATAGTTTTTAATAAAAAAATAATAACAATTGTATTGAGTTAATAAATGAAATGGCAGCATTGTATTTTTTTGAATGCTGTTAATTGCTAATAGCACTTTTTAAATATGGTCTCAAACCATTTTAATTAATATCTAATTAATAAACAAATTTACAATCACAGTATCTAAAAGATTTCGACAATAATAATTAATTAATTTTATATATTAAAACAAAGAAATAAAATTTTAAAAAGGCAATAGTTTAAAGATAGCATTACAATATTGAAAAAAAAAAAAGTTAAATGATATATTAGAATGGAGATTTATGAAATATAAAATATATTTTAATTATTATTAAATGATAATAATAAAATTAATTTAATCACATTCATCGAATCTAGTTAAACTCAAATATATTAATAAAAATTTTTAATTTTCCAAGCGAATATTCTAAATATATTATTAAATGTTATGAATTTTCGCTTGATAAATTTTTTTCAAATTGTTTGATTATTAACAATTGGTATGTCAATTGTCATATTATTATCATCATCAATGACATTACTAGATTGTCTGACAGTCAATGTACTATCACATATATCACTTGATAATTTTTGATTATTTTTATCAGCATTTGTAAATTCAATTGGTAAATAAATTGTTCTACAATGATCAATATCAGCACGACATAATGGACATCTTGAACAACGACGTGCACATTCAAGACATGCAACTGCATGTCCACAAGGAAAAAGTGCTGTATCTAAACTTCGATCCATACATATTCGACAAAGCATTGCATCTAAAAGTTTTGTCAAACATTCACGTGATTCCTAAATAAATCAAATAACATTTTTTAATTAATGAATTTTATTTTATAATATATATATTAATCTTATAATTACAATCATAATACCTTGCACTTTGAATTTTGACAATCACCACAATTGTGATCATTTTGAATTTGGCTACCATTATTTGGCATACCAATATTAACAGCTTCACAATAAAGTGCTCTTCTAGCATTATCATAAACTTCACGACAAGTACGACGAATATCAAATACATATTTTTTTCCTAATGTTGAATCCTCATTAAATATTGATATAATTGTACCCTAAAAATATATATCAACAATTAAATCTCCATTATTAATTAAAAGTATTTTTAAAAATATTTATAAAAATACCTTAAGATCTCGTATGAATTGTGTAGTAACTGCACTTCTCACAGTTTCACAGCTATAAAAAGCATGTTTTTCTGTTATTGCACGATACAATCCACTGGCTGATTGACTAGAGTCCAATTTAAAATCCAATGATGCTTCTTCACCATCAAGTGACAAGTAAATTAAATGAAACATTCGTCTTTGTGATGTGGCACTTTGTATTGCAGTATATGGTATACTAAAAAAGCAATTATACACAATGTTACAATCGATAATTTAATTATAAATATAAATAATAAAATTAATCTTACTTTTGTTTTTCCTCATTTTCACCACGATATACAGTAATTCCATGTGGTCCAACGCCAATCATAAATACAGTATTTGATCCAAATTTACTGTGAAACATTTCTTGTCCAAATGCATCAAGATTTGATACTTCTTTTAATAACCAATACTCAGCAGTTGATGCTTTCATACCCTAAATAAATTTCATTGAATTAATCAATAAATAAAAATGATAATTTTAATTATTTTTAAAATAAAATTTTATAATTACTTTAATTTCTTTGTGTTGTTGAATAATACGATGAAGAAAATCATTTGGTTTTGAATCACATGATTCAGATGGTTGTATATGACAAAATTGTGAATACAATCCATGTGGTGGTGATAAATGATCATAGTCACCAACTTCTGCTTGTGATATTAATGCAACAATACGTGATACAGCTGTCCAATCGTTGACTTTCAATCGACCCTCAAGAAGTTCCAAACGTAAGTGTAAATAAAATTGATGTCTGAAATAATTAATATAATTTTTATTTATAAATATATAATATAACACAATGATAATATGATAAATAAAATAAATACTATACCTTGTTGCTTCTTGAAGTAGTAAATGTGGTGGTACCCAAAATTTAACTCTCAATGCAAATCTAAGTGGTACAACACCTCCACTACCACCAGTTTGTCTGTCAATTGGATTTCTTAAATTTAACCATAATTCTTCACCTTTGGCATTTTGATATTTAAGACCAAAGTAATCACATTCCTTGCTTATTCCCAAACAGTTGCATGCCTTAAACATTTCAAAAACAAATTTTGATTAAATTTTAAATCATCATATTTTTTTTAATTATCCAAAGTAGATATTTGAAAATTTTATTGTTCAAAACAATCAACTAAAAAGGAAATTTATTTAATCAATAATTTAACTGATTGATAATAAAAAATTAAATTTAATAAAACAATTTGCCAGAGTGATTTTGAATCATGTCTTTATTGATTTGATAATTTTTTTTTTTATAAAATCTATTATTTATATTTAAATCTAGTTTGAAATTTATTTTATAGTTTTAATCAATAAATACATCAATCATTATTGTTGTATTTTACAAAAACTAAAAGAAATAATAAAAAATAAAAATTTAATTTAATCAAATATTTAATTTAATCAAATAAAGAATATCGTATAAAATAAAAGTTTAATAGAAAAAAAATATATATATTTTTCAAACACATCAACATTTCAATAGACATAATAATATATAAGAAAAAAAAACTTGAAAAATATTTTTCTAAAATGAATGAAAAAGTTGCATTCAAAGCTTTACTTGTAAAAAAGTTTTTGGTATTTGAAAAGTGAAAAAAGTCAAGAGCCAACTTGGTTTTTATTATTTCTGTTCTTTATTATTTTTCTATTATATAGTTGAATTTGCCTTATGTAAAAAAAGTAGAACCAAGTGGCATAATAATAAAATAGTAAAATCTATATATGTATTTAAACTTAACGTAAAGTTTTTATCATTATATAGGTAAGTATGCCATTACTACTATATCATCAACAGCTCTCGATATATTTACTCTGGATAAAAGTAGAATATCATGGTGACGAAAAAAGTGCTCTTCAATAACAAACGTTTTTAAAAAAAATCTTATTTTTATAATTTATTTCTGATTGTTGTTAGTGGTGACCTATTATTTGCAATCTGTGTCAATGCTGACCCCATCGTCTTGCTCTCATTGGCTCGTAAAACCAATAGTGCTCATTCAATTGGTAAACAATGGTCAAAGAATCTTGGAAAATTCAATTTGAAATATATTTCAATGGCTTTTGAGTAAAATTTATTTGAGTTTAAAATGTATTTCGAAACTAAAAATAATAAAAGATACATATAGTAAATAAATATTTTTCGTTTACAATAATTTAATAATTTTTATGTTGTTAAAGAAATAATTATACATTTTTATTTTGTTGGATGAAAAGTTTATTAATTTATTGAGACAAAAATATTATTTTTCAACACCTCTTTGTGATTTTTCGATGAATATTCTGAAAGCTTTTTATCTCGGATTACATTTTTGAAAATTAAAAAGAAAAACTTAGAGATTACTCGGAAAATTTGCCGACAAAAAAAAATTTCAAACTCGTAATTTTCTATTTTTTTATCTAGAAATCTAGATGTACTAGGTAAATTTTAAAATATTTAAATTAAATAAAATAAAACTATCAACTTTAGGCAACTTTTTCATGCTAAGTAATCCTTTTTTTTTTTTTTTAACTGTACATCTTATGGAAGCTTGCAGATTATAATGCAAATTAGTGAATATTTTTTTATTTTTAAAAATTTATTTTATTATTTTTTTTTTTTTTTTGTATAAATAATTATATTGTAGCTGGAAGCAAACCAGTCTCAGCTAGAGTTCAAAACCGGCTTTATTCAATGTAAACAAGTTAGCCTGTTTTTTTGTAAACTGAATTTAATATTTTCAATAAATAAAATTGTCAATTAGCGTAACCTTTTTGACATGGCGCCAAGAAAAAAATTTTTCCATTCAACTTTTAATTAATTTTATTCATTTTATTTTTTAACACTATTCTTGTCGAAATTTATATACAGATAAATTCTGCAAAATTAAAGCTTTTTTTTTTTATTTAAAAAACAATTTTCAACGAATATATTATATATTAATTTTTATAATGTATCTATAACCTAAATAATATCAAGAGATTGCCAAAAATTATTAGCACACAACTACAAAAATTTTTTAAACTTAGAAATATTTAATTTTATTGTGTCAGTGCAATCATTAAGGCTCGGTCAAAGTCTACTTATTTCTGTTAGGGTCACCCACCAACCCTGATGAAAATATTTTTTCGTAATACTTCGGATTATCCCGTGTAGCTTCGAACAACTCCGGATTATCTTGTATTTCATTGTACTATCAATTTATTACTCCGAAATAAGTCTACAAAAATACAAAAATAATCCAGACAAATTTTTTTAAAACTAATAAATTCAAAAGCAAGATTATCGACACTTTTCAAATGTTTAATTATATTTTGAAATTTCGATTAGACAAATATTGAAAAAAAAAACAGAGAAAAACGGAGAAAATTCGGAGTAAAATTCTTGTAAAACTTTACCTTTTAATTGATCAATAAATACATTTGAAAAAAAGGATTTTCTTCAAATAAAAAACAAGTACTAATAAATCGAAAACATGTTGAGAAGATTTGATTAATATCTATACACCTACTTTGAACAAAGACAGTATAATCAATGCCCTTGTTGAGGTGGTTAATTTATCAAGACAACTAAGCATTAAATTTTGAATATATATATAGTTTTCCCATGCATGAGAAAAGTTTTAAACTAAATGGGATTTAGTCATGACACATATGAGATTTAATATATATATATATATAGAAAGAGATAAACATGTTTAACTCTCTCTCATGCATCGTGAGTATACGAGCTTTGACTATTTAAACTTTGAGTCTACGTGGTTTGAAGTACATCCGGATATATTACTCGTGTCAAAGTCCACACAAATACATTTATAAATATTATAAATGTATGCAACAAACCGCAGTTGAGTAAAAAAAGATGTATCATTTATATCAGTATATTGTTTGACTATGTAAATATGTATATTTAAATTTTTTTAAAAAATATATACAGAGAGCAATAATCCAAGCTTTTTTTATTTAAGATGAGTTGGTTGGCCTCGTTGAAGGTCAAATGATGTTTATATATGTACCTCTAACGACAATAACATTTATAAATATTTTATCTGTGCGTAGGTTGTCTTTATCAATTTTTTTTGATCAAACAAAAAAATATAATTTCTTATTTTTAAACGAGGTTATTCCTCTTTAATCGTGTGTGTATACTATTAGGTAATTTTTTTAAATATATATTCATATATAAAATTTATAAATACACAATCATAAAATAAAATAATAAATTTATAAGAAAATTCAAGTCTTATCATAAAGTTTTATCTTGGATTTTTTTTTTTTTTCAACATGTAATAAAAGAAGAAATAAACAAACTCATGTTTAAATTGACAAAATGTAAATTTTTATTAACGTCAGAGAATTTTTAAAAAAATAATAAATTGTTTTTTAAATAATATTTGGAGTATAAACAAATTTATATATTTTTATTTATCAAATTGTATTAATTTAAATTGATTAATTATTAATTATTATTAACTATTGAGAGAAGGAATAAATGATTTATGATTTTGAAAAAAAATTAGAATAATGTAATTAAAAGTTGATGATGCATTACAATTGCTCATAAATATTTTATATCAAGATGTAATAAACGTCAAAGTCAATAGTAACATGATGCCGATTATTTCTAAATTTTCATTTTGAAAATTTACATTATTATCAAATGACACGGCAACAGCAAATAAAAACTAAATTATAAAGCTATTAATTATATAGCTAATTTAAAAATAATATATTAATTTGTTATATAACTATAAAAAAAGATTAAAGAATAAAAGGTCAATGTTTCAGCGGTAAAATGATATTTTTGTAATATACACTTTGTGTATAAATTAATGTTGAAAGCGAGAGGGATCGAAGGTTATAATTTATATACTGAGGGACCAAGAGCATGTGTGTGCTTTGCTTTTGATAATGCTTGAACACGCATGTGTTTAAAAATCAATTTTAAATATAATAAAATAATCCAGTTTCTTAGCTATATTTAAACTATTGTATAACAAATATAAAAAGTTTTATGGGATATAGCAAAGTGCTATGTTCAATTTTTAAAAAAGATAAAGCTTTTTTTAGAAAATAAAGGCATCATTATCTAACCAAATTTTTCTATAAATTATGCTCCAAATTTTCTTTGTAATTTTTTTCTAAATTTAAATTTAACAATGAAAAATTCACATCATAGTTGTGACAAAAAAATTTTAATGTATATTTCATTTTTTAACCGTTGAAACGAGCTTTTTTTGGCAATCGTATTTTTTCATCTTTAAATTTTTCGTTGTTTTGTGTTAGATTCAACATCACAATAATGTACTAATTTTTAAAACAAATAACCTCTTTGATAATCTCCGTTATCAATTAGCAAAAAAAAAAAAAAAAAATGCCCTTGTTTGTCAATTGATGATAAGAGAAATACATCCAACCCATTTTGTCCTCATCAAATTATCAGTCACAAAAATAAACATTTATCTCATCTTTGATTTTTTTTTTGTTATTCAACAAAATAAAAAAAAAACATTGATAAAATTACAATCTACTGTTAAAAACACACTTATCAATTATCATAAAATATTTTTTTTTCTAAAAATTATAATAAATTTTAACAGTAAATAAATTGTTTTTTTTTCAACACAAATTGCTAAATTTACACATAATAATAAATATAAAATAACACAGAATGAATTATCATATAAAAAAAAGTATCTGGTATTTAAATAAATTTTATATTTAACTTACGAAATAAATAAATATAAATAATTTATAAAAAACTATTGAATATTTATGAAATTTTATAATTTTATGGTTTTTTTTGAGTGAGTCAAGTGACAATAATTTTTTTTTGTTCCAAATATAGTAAAAAATTATTTAAAAAAATAAGTGAAAGAAGAGAATAAAAAGAAAAAAGAGGTAGACAAGAGTAATATATTTGTTTGTTAACATATTGGAGAGACGAAAGTATAAAGGAAAAATCGGGGCCATCGGAAATATAAAGAGTGAGACAGAGTTGGACTCTCGAGTCCAAAGTCCAATACTTCGAGGCCTCATGTATATACATGTATATATGTTTTTTTTTTATATATACATTAACTGAATTTGTACGTGGCGTTTCTTTTCGTTTGATATATTATTATTATTATTATTATTATTATTATTATTATTATTATTTATAATAATCATTATTTGATGATGATAAAAAAGAAGATATAAATATTGTGTTTTCTCAATATAAACATACATAAATAAATTAAATATGAAATATATATATTTTATAATTTATTTGTTTTTTTTATTTGAATTAATTTGAATTTATAATTGGTTTATAATCATTATTATTTTAATGGTAATAGTTATTGTAGAAATGAAAGAGAAATAAACAAAGATGTTAGAAATTGCATCAACAAGGTAGTAATTAGATTGAAGAGAAAAAAAATATACAATTAGAGAAGAATAATTTAATAATGTTAATTTAATTGAGTGGGTGGTTTTTATTTTTTCGGGGCCACACAATGATGATGACAACATTGAGCACGTGCACAGCAGCAAGTCGAGTAGTGAAGACCGAGTATCATTGGAATTTAAAACGGGAAAAATCCAATCGAGGTGACAATTTTCATCGTCCAATACAATTAATCAAATTATTTATATATAAAAAATAAAAATTTATTTTTTTTTCTAAATAAATACATATTTACATATATATTTTATGACAAATTTTGAAACTTTAAATGATAATTATCACCTTGAAAAGTTTAAACGGATAAATTGTTTTTTAAATGACAAAAAAACATATAAATAAATTAATAAAAATAATAATATAATTGAATATAATTAATAAATTTATTTTTAATTTAAAATTGAAATAAAAAATTTTTCTTTTTTCACAAATAATTGATCGAATTAATATTTTTGTAGATTTTTTTTGGGAGAAAAAATAACAGATGTTTTATATAATTTAAAAATATAGTTTTAAAATTTATTGTATTTATTTAGAGTATAAAAAATATAAATTGATAAAAGTAAGATAAAAAAATAAATTATAACTTTACTATTAGGTATTAAAAAAAATAATTACAATTATTTTAAAAATTTCTTAGAGAATGTATATAAGCTTCGCAATTAAACGACCAAAAAAATAAATATATTTATATAAAAAATTAAATAATTTAGTAATTAAATAAATTAAAATAGATAATTAAGTTAAAAAAGCTTTTAATTAAAAAGGAATAACAATGAGAATTAAATATTAATCATGACCTTGAATTGAGCAAAATATATTTGTCATCCAGAGTCATGCTTCAGGCGCATGTTCACGTACACTCATTGTAAAGTTGATCACATCTGCAATGAGTATCAAACAATTTCCGACCGCAAGTTTTTAATTTCAATAAATAAAAAATGAAACAAATTTAATTAAACAGAAAGAATACTTTTTCAATTTATTTCAGTGGTCCAGATAAAAAAAAAAAACTATAAATACAACAAAAAAATTATTTAATATATATATATTTGTAAAAAAAAAAAGGCAATCAACTTTTTTAGAAACACAACAAAGTCCAGGAAATGAATCATATAAATTTTAATAAATAAAAAAAATATATATATATATTACGTTCAAAGTTCAGTATAAACGTCATCAACAACAATTGAAAAAAATATTTATATAATTCATTAATATGGAAGTACAAAAATTTTGTCAAAAATAGGTCAAAATAAATTGGTTTTATTGAATGAAAAATATAAAAGAGATGCAGAGTTGTTTGTTAAATTTAAAGAGAGTGTGTATTGATGAAGAAAAATAATTGTTACATGCAACAAAAGAAAAATTGTTATTCGGTCAAAGTCTACAAAGGTGCTCGTAACACCTTTGTATCATCTATGTACATGTAGAAGCCAAGCCAAGTTGAATGACCCAATGTGACATCATCATCAAAGTGTTTTATTTGCAAATCAATATAATAAAAATAAATTTAATTATATTTTTTCATGGTATGACAGACTTTTCATAGAGCGAAAGTTATTACTTTTTTTTTTTTTTTATAAAAAACACATGTCAACTCATCATTATATATCGTTCAATATAAAAGAAAAAAAAAACTTTCGTTTTCAAAAACATAAAAACAAGGAATTTGAATAATCAATAAATCTATTTTTTTTTTTTTCTTTTATTTATGATTATAATTATTAAATGTTTTTCATGCAACTATTCTGATGATTTCAGTAACAGCTGATGTACTTGCACTTGAATATGATATTTATAAAAAAATAAAATCTCATTGTTAATGAAATAAATTAATAAATATTCATCAAAATATTTAATTAATTATTAAAAATAATTTATCAAAATTATTAAAAATTATTATGTTTTTTTTGATAAAAATTAATATAAAAAAAAAAAACAAAAATTAATTTTATTTTATTATTTAATAAATTAATAGAATTAATAATTAATTAATTTATATTATTTGATTAATTTAATTATTGTTTTATATTTATTTAATAAGCTAATTGTATCAGTTGGATTTTATATAGATTATTTTAAGACTGCTGAATTATATTTAAAATTATTTGCAATTGTAAGTCAACTGACCAGTTTAAAATTCATTAAATAAATTATATTATTTAAATTTATTTCATATATAAACATTTATAATATGTAAGTTGAATTGTCATTAATATATTCTCTATAAAAATTTACTTTTTATAATTTAATAATAATTTAAAACCGCAGTGCAGATCTGCATCAATCGATCCATAGAGAAGAAGAAAAAAAAAAAACTCGGAGCATTTTCATTAGGCTGATAGTCTCAAGAGGCTTTTTCGTCTAGGGAAGAAACTTGTGAACATGATTACCAAGAAACTTTCAGCTAAATGGAAAACACGCGACTCTTGAGAATTTTTGCATAAAAGTGAATAAAAATTTTCCAACTATTAAATCCCTTGTGATATTCAAAAAGAGTTTATTTTTCTTTTTTTTATTTTTTTCTATTTATGCTTCATCCGGTTGTGTGTGCTATATATGTATATTTTTTATTATACATTCTAAAAGTTTGTTTTTGTATGAAATGCTCATGGCTATTTTCAGCATTTCATATAATTATATATTTTTTTTTTTTATATTTTACTGTTGAAAAAATAATTTTCCAATTCATGCTTTTTTGCGTTTTCAATTACTCGAGACCAATTCGATTTGGAATTCTCTTCGATTTCGTGAAATATAATTTTGAATATACACAGTTTTATTTTGAAACCAAAATAAACATTCAATTTATCTGCTCAAATAAGCAGAAATGATAAAAAATATAAAAAATACAGCTTGTTTAATATAAATCTCACGACCAGTCATGAGCAGTGTTTGCAGCAAAAAAAAAAAAAATATATAAAGCTGCAAATAATTAAAAAAAAAACCTCTTCAACACAGTTGTCTAAAAAAAAATTTACTTTATATATAAACTTAAAACAAAGAATAAAAAAATTAAAAAAACTATATTCTTTTTCTTTTGTAATATTATTTGACATCTGGGAGAGAAAAAAATATTGCTCACGGTCAATTGAACGCTAAAATTTTTCCAAGCAACAAAAATGAAAACTGCTGAATTGTAAAACATGCCAATGTATTATTAAAAAATTAGAAAAAAAATTTTAATAAAGTAAAAAATATATTCAAAATAAATCAAATCATATTGAAAAAAAAAAATTTACATCAAGTTTTATTTAAATCAAAAAATGAAATGAGTTTTTTTGTTTGAAAAAAAAAAAAACGTGTCGTAAAAGACACATGTTTCTCTGAAATTTATATACTATTTTTTTTTTATATTTCGATATTTTTAGACCACGTGAATGATAGAAGAAAAAATGTATTATAAATATAGTACAAGTATATAAGAAAAATTTCTATGACGTGATACATTTCATAAAGTGATGAAAAATGAATAGAAATAAAGAAAAAAAAAATTCTCAATTGATGTATGTTGTCATTGAATGGTTAATAGTTACAAGAATTGGATGATTATCAAAAGGATATTCCTCGCAAGTTGGTACAGTATCAATTTATTATACAACATGTGACGGACACTTGACTATTGCAAGTAGAGTTCACGTACAAGGTTGATATATTATAATCACCAATAATTACAATTTAATGCGATATTAAGATATTCATAAAAAAAAAAGATGATTGAGCACTATGACAGTATCCATATAGTTATATATAATTAATTTTATCTAGACAAGAGTTTCCTCACATCGCACGACATCAGGTTGTTCACATGAATGATAATTAATTTTACTCTAGAGTTATCGCTTGGAAATTACATGAAAAACAAAAAAAAAAAAAAAAATAGCTATAATTTTTGAAAGTTTTTAAGTGTGTTAAAAACATATGCACTCAACTGTGAATTTTATAGTTAGTATTAATCAAATTTTTATTTCATCAAAATAAATTAGATGGTGAATTTTATATATTAATTTATCAAAAGCATCATGAAAAACTTTTTGAAACTCTTTGTGCCACTTGGAAATTTTGTTAAAAAAACATCGAGCAAAAAACTCATCGTCAAGTATTTTCTTTAGTTTAAATTAATTATATCAAGATGATGATGAAAACTACTGTATAAATATTTGTTTTAAGTGAATGTAAAAATTAAAATTTTTAAATAATAATAATAATAATAGCAAGTTAAAGAAAAACAAACGAAAAATTATTTAAAGTTTATATAATTTTACTTGAAGTGTTTTTTGATATTGAGGAAGTTTGAGAGAATGGGGCTGTATCAAAAAAATATAAGGCTTTTACTGTGATGGAATTTTATTGGTGCAAAATTTTGATGATAGAAAATTGGATATAATAAATTATTGGGCTGATTGAAAAATATCAATTAGTAAATAAACAAAGAAAAAATAGAAAATTTTTGCTTCTCCAATGTGAGGCATCACGTATGGCCCTGAATTATTTTCATTATGCTTTTTTTTTTTATTTTTATTTTGGTAAACACTTCATAGACTAGTAAGCAAAGTGACTATTTTATTTTTCAATTAATATCTTTGTAATATGAATATTTGAAAAATTAATTTACGTACATGATAAAATTTATTAATTTTAACAAAAAATATTTTTTAAACTAGCCGGAAAATCGTCATGAAATTTTGACAAAACATGTATAACTATTTGACAAGTCTAATTTAATTAAAGTATCATCAACTTGTCAAGACAGTTAAATTGTGCTTAAACTTTTTTAATAAAAATATTCACATAACTTATATATTTTCTACATGAAAAATCAGCTTTATTTTTCCCAATACAATAAGGATAATAAATAAGAATAGATTGCAACTGACTCGTTTAAAATATTGTGTATTTAATCTGCCAACAATATCCACAGCAAGTTTGTGGAAAAAAACCACAATATCAACGGTTAAGATACATACACAAAGGCATATATAGTATGTCGTGTTCAATCCTCGAGAAATTCGCTTGAATCGAGTATAAAATGGTCTGGGATCTTGAAACGAACGTGCGGTAAACATCGACCGGAGCAAGTTAAACGAATAGTAAATATATACATATATAGAGAGTAAAGTAAAGAAAGAGAAAGAATGAGTACTGAGCCTCAAGCATCGACGACCCATGCAAATAGACTGACCCATGATTGTATACGATCTTTTCCCTTATATGCAATTTAAACCACTCTCATTGTTTTTTATTATTTTGCATAAAAAAACTTTTTTTTTTTATTTATCTATTTTTATTCTCTCTGCTATAATGCTTATCAGTTAAATTTTATTGATTATTATTTTACAGAAGAATTTGTACTTTGTACCTGGTAGAAAAATAAATAATATCTAGTGATAATAAAAAATTTCAATGTTTATCAAACTCTACAAGTGGTAGCTCAAGTGTTAATATAAAAATCATGAAATTTTTTTATCAAATTACTTTCCTTTTTTTTTTTATTGATAATATATTATCTATAATTTTTATTCAGTATTTTAAATTTTTTTTAGCTGAATAATTCAATCATATTAAAAATTATCTATTTTATATTTTTTTTACATTTATAAAAATACTTAAATAATTATTCTATAACTATCTTACACAATGTCAGCACTAAATTCCAGCAAAATAGTAAAATAAAAAGGATCAAATTTATGAATATAAATTTTATATTATATTTTTTTTTTTAACCATAAGTTATTAAAATTACGAGAAATTTCTTTTCATGTTAAAATCTCGGTTTAAAATAAAAAATAAAAAAAAAAAAGGATTACTCGTTCTAAATTCATGAAGCTTGCAAAATCTTTTTGACAAAGAATTTTTTTACGTTAAACCAAGAGCAGTTTATTCCTTATGCATATAAAAGCTCTTTTTTTTTTTCTAAAAGCTTGCTGGATTATTATCAACGGATTTCTAATGACTATCGACCTCATTGCTCATCTTTTTTTTGCAAAAATATCTGACGATATATTTTAAGACGTATAATAATTATATGATTTCGTATAAATTTTAAACAACAATTGAATTAGATACAGTATTTTTATATATAAATAAATAATTTATTTTCTTGCAAATTGATTTCTTAATTCTCCTCACATCTGTTGCACAATTTTTTCGCATTTTTATTCTTACAAACGTCAGTTGACCCTTGAACTGATACCAAAATGATTGTCTGAGTTTTATAATTAAAAGTTCAATATTTATAAATAACTGAATATTAATTAAATATTTTTAATCTCACCTTTTCTAGACATTCCCGTCCGATGGCTCTGGGATCCACCTGTACCTCGAGAATCACCGAGTTTGCTTGACTGACAAGACACCACATTTTTGCATATAAAAAAACGAAAAAAAAAAACAAACAAAATATTTGATAATCTTTGTTTCGATGTCGAAATAAAAATTTCTATGATTTTAATAAAATTTATTGTACACTGAAAAAAAACCTCTGTTTTTTTTTTTCTCGTATTTATCAATAAATGAAATAATGTAGATAGAAAAAATATGTTTTTTCAGTTAAAAAATAATAGAATCAAAAAATACGACACACCCGGATGTTTTTGTGTTTATTAAAAATCAATTGATAATTTTTTAATTTTGAATTTTAAATTAATTGCATTTATGAATTATTGTTTAAATTATTAATCAATTTTTTTGGAGTAAATCAAGTGTCAATATAAACTTGTATTTTTTGTTGTTAGTTGCTACGTGGTGGTCCAACGTGATAATAAAAATGTTTTTAGTTAAACGTATTTCTTCAGCTTCCATGTCTCCCTTGATGATACTTTTCACTGAACTTTAAATTAATATTTTAATGTATTTATATATATAAATGTATTTTTAAGGGAGATAATTTAACACAAGTCAAATGGCGCTTGATACGTTTTTTTTTAATAGTATTGTTATGACTGACAATGACTGTGAACAACTGATAACACTGGGCCAACAACCGCGAATGCTAGAACCGCGAATACAGCTGATCATTTTTACTCTGATCCCTCTCTCTTTTTTTATTGCCTCTCTTTTTTTTTTTATACTTTATGTTTATTTACCTGCGCACAAGAATCATTCATTACAATTCATTACAAACCAATGGTAAACAAGTTATAAAAGAATGTCACCAACAGCTGTTTATTAACACGCCGCCATATTGTTAAATTCACTGGTTTTTAAAACGCGGGAAATTACGAATTGTTATTCAGTTATTAAAAAATAATTATTATAGAAGATAATAAAATAATTCTTCAATAGAAATCTTATTTGATAAATTTTTTAATGGCTAATTTAAATATATTTTTAGGGCTCAATTGATTTAGTTGGACAAATTATTTAAAAATTAGATAATTAAATGTTTTTTTTTTTGTTTTTAATTGTTAAATAAATACTTAAACAACATTGTTACATTTTTTAGATGAATTTTATTTTATTTGAATGCTAATACTGTACAAACAGTCGATCAGGTGTTTAGCTCAGATGTACACAAAAATTGGAGCTACATTTACAATATTGTATTAACAAAGATCAAAAAAAGAAAGAAAAAAAAAAACGTAAGTATAAATTTTATACGTTGGATATAATTTTAAAATGAAACAAAAACTAATTAGTACATCATCGCGAGATTCTCAATAATATTAGGAGTTGTATGAGAATCCAGAGAGGCTGTACTTTTAAATTTTAACTTGTGTTTCGTCCTCGATGCAACAGAAAAACAAAAAATAATTGTAAAATATATATGAAATGAGCCTAATATACAACATTTATCTGAACAACATATCCATCACCCTAAAACACTCAACTATGAAACATAATGATCATAAAAATCATTGTTAACAACAAAAAAAATTTATTGTTATGTTAAAAGATGGGTTGTTGTTGATGTTGTTGGCTAAGCATCTTTATGGAAAGTATCATGTCATTTGATTTTTTTTCCATTCAATTGATTATTCATGTGATATATTAATAATTTTTGTTATTCTTCAAATGAATTTTCATCCAAATCTGATGGAGCCAGAAATTCCATCTCTGCTTGACTAATTTTTATTTCCATTTGAGAAAGTGAACCACAATTTTTTTTTGTAACAGAAAAATAAAAAAAAAACAATTATAAACATTTTTTACAAGTTTATGAATATTCAAAATTAAAAATAATATAATATTCTTACGTGTCAGATTCATAAAATTCTGGATAATCAGGCCAGCTCTCGGCTCGTTTAAGTTTTTTGAGACTTTGATAAGTAATTGGATTCAATTCTGTCGAAAGGTATTGGCATTCTACCAAAAGATCTTGATATTCGCTTAGACGAGCTTGTTGTTCTCTTAAAACAGCTAGTCGTCTATCTATTGTCTCACGGCTTGTTAATTCGTTGGATTTATCTATCTCGCTCTGTTGATAACTTTAAATAATATACATAAAAATGTAGTAAAATAAAAAACTTGTGATTTATTGTCTTTTTAATATTTATAAATTTAAAGAAATTTACTTACTCAATTTCAGCTTCTTTTTTTTCAAATGATTGTTTTACTTTATCTTGTCTCTCAAATTTTTTCATTATTTGAATTTTCTCCACGATACGTTGTATGGGAACTTCAGAAGGTTTTTTTTGCTCTTCTTCTTTGAATATAGCTCTATCAAAAACATCTTTCATGTCTTCTGACAGTTCCCCTTTTTCACTTAATATTTTTTTAACTTGACGAAGTGAATTAGCTGAAGAAAGACTATTTTTTTTTAACAAAAAGAAAAACAAAACAATTATAAACATTGTTTACAAGTTTATGGGTACTTTAAATAAAAAATAATGTAATTCTTACGCTGCCATTAGATATTTCTTATGATCTGCTTCAGCTTTTTTAAATTTTTTGGAAAAATCTTTGACCATTTTATTCCACCATCGATCCTTTGATGGATTGGACAATGGTGGGATTAAGTCTGGAACACTATAAAGGTTTATCTTTTATTTGACATATAAAATAATATTATTTTAGTAATTAGTATACAAATTGTGATAAATTTAAATATTTGGTGTCGATTTTTTAATTTAAAAAATTTAAACAAGTTTCATTCATTTTAAACGTAATCAATATTTATTATTGATCATTATTAATATAATGATTTCTTTACTGTATAAAAAACATGACTGTCGGGCCACGTGTCTTCATGGTTGCAATGGTTGCGATATTGCCATGGCCAACATTACATATTGAACTTTATTAGAGATGCATAATTATTTTGTTTACAAGTAAATAAATAATTTTGGGCCAATTTTATCACATAATCATTTTCTTGGTATCAGATCACATTGAATCACTAAATAGACACTCGGATATTATAACTTGAAATTCACGCTTTTAATATTAAAAAAAAACTAAATATAATACTTATTTATTGTTATTTCAATTTTAATTAATTTAAATAATTTACTTACTTAGTTAAAGAAGGCATGATGAGTTTCTTGTGTGTTGTTGTTGTTGTTGTTGTACTGTTGTGTATTTTTTTTTTTTCTTTACCACGAGGTGATTACCTCACCTTGTAAACACACTTGTATAAAGCAGTAGAGTGCAGTAGAGTGGGTAGAACCAATTGTGAACGAGTTATAAAAGAATGTCACCAACAGCTGTTTATTAACACGCCGCCATATTGTTAAATTACTGGTTTTTAAAGCGCGGGAAATTACAAATTTTTATTCAGTTATTAAAGAATAATTATTATACAAATTAATAAAATAATTATTTAATAGAAATTTTATTTGATAGATTTTTTATGGCTTTAATCTGAATATATTTTTAGATTTTTTCTGGACCCAATTGATTTAGTTAGACAAATTATTAAATTGTTTGAAAAAAAAAAAAATTCAGTTTTATATAATTCTTGAATACATTTTGAAATAACAATTTTTTTTTTCCTTCCTTACCTTCAATTATAATGAATAAAAAAAAATATTAAAAAATAAACTTATATCAATAGACTTATTTAGTTATTATTAATAACTAAAAAAAAAATAAAAGGGTTTCCCAAAAATAAGTCTATTGATAATAAAGTTTATTTTTATATAACTTATTATTTTTTTTCAAAGAAATAATTATTATTTTTAAAATTATTTTTTTGTTATAAATTCAACTGTCATGTATTTATTATAATTTTATTTATTATTATTGTATTTCGCATTATCTAATAATTGTCAATAATAATCAGTTGTTTAATTAGAATGAGACATATATCTCTATTATTAATTAAAATAATAGTCAAGAACAATTCAAATCTGTTGTCGGTATTGTTCAGGGTCTGGACCGTTTTCTATGATTTGAAGTTTGTCCGAGACATCGAGATATTGAATAAAAATTAACTTTGGCAACATGAAAGTTATTTTGAAAATAATTTATTACTGTAATCAAAAACAAAACTATATATTTTTTTATCTTTATTCTAGATCTTTTTGTTTTTCATTCAAAACCAAAGGTAAATTGTACAAAAATTATATTCGATTTATAAAAACTTTCACAGATTAATCAATAAGTCCAACAACATTTATGAAATCTTTTTGTTCTTTTAAATTTTTTAAATCACCATTATGGTCACTTGGTAAATTATCCATGTGTATCAATAAAAAATATGCCATAATAAAACAAACAACAAGTGACACGTATTTTGGATCAATACATACTTGTATCAGTACATACAAGTATAGATCAGATCTACTAAGTTAACTATTCATAAACCTCAACTTCTTGACTCAAACGATCCAAATGATGATGAATATTTTTTTGTTGGAATTCTATCTGGACGATAAATACTTTTTAATATTTCAAATATTGTTACTCTTAATTGAGAAAAAACTTTACAACTAAAAAAAGAAAAGGTTTTTTAAAAAATAAGATTTGATAAAAATTTCAATATATTTTTTTTTATTACAATAGGTTTTAGATAAGAATTAAACAAATTACAAATAAATATTTTTATTTTATAACAACAGCAAGTTCTCAAGAATACCTACAAAAAGTTCAGGATATTTTTTTTTTTCAACTTGATATTTTTTATTTGACATGACAGCTCGTAAATTTTTTTTCATAAATTCTAAACATTTTTTATTAAGTTTTTTAAGATTATATCTATCAGAAAAAACAAGTATACTTGCAATATTATCTAAGTTTATTGTTTCGCATAATATTGCTTCACAAATATTTTTTAAACAATCAACCTGATATTTTTCAGCAACAGCAAGTAGTTCCATTGGCATTTCGTCAATATTTGGTGATTTACCAGTATAAATATAACGTAAAAATTCTTCAAAAACTTCTTCATCAATATCATCAATAACAACCTTATTTTTTCCATTTTCTTTGAATTCTTCATGAACAAACATTGCGGCAAAAACAGGACTTCGTGCTCCAAGAATGCCTTTGATTGCACGAAATGATTTTTGACCCACGTGAATAGTAACGTCAGCTGATTTTTCATTTAACAAAAGTTTTTTCCAGTCTAAGCTCAGTTGTGGTGTTGCATTAAATTTTGAAAATACAGCAGAATTATTTGTTATTTTTTTAGACATTTGTATTGTACAATCAATTTTAAGTTCATCATATCCATTCGATAATTCCAACAATTCTGATCTTGAAATTGGATAGCCAATTGTTTCTAGAAGAGTATCGAGACGTTTTACAATAGCTACTCCTAGTTTGTTATTAATTGATATTACAAAAATAACTTGTAATTGTAGAGGATTATTGAATGCATGGAATGATTGAAGTTGTAGATCCAGCGACAAATCATAAAATTTAGAACTACGAGAGTGAGTATCAGATTCAGAATCGTCATTTGAATCGGTTGCTTTCCTTGGATACATTTTCAAAATCCATTCATCGTCAAAATCAGAATAATGAGATGAAAAACTTGGTGATGTAATTGTTTCTCTTATGGTCGACTGATTGAAGTTATTAATTATCCACTCATATTTAAATGAACAAGTTTCTACACCCGTTAAATAGTCTTGGATAGTTCTAACAATTTCTGACATGATTATATATATTAATTAATTATAATTGGTTTCCAAACTGATTAATTTCTTATTATATATATTATTTCTTCGTATTTGTGTATTCATGTATAGGTTAACTCAGCTAGAGCAAAATATACACGTGACTACGTGACGACTAATGGTAAACGAGTTATAAAAGAATGCAAAAGAATGTCACCAACAGCTGTTTATTAACACGCCGCCATATTTTTAAAGCGCGGGAAATTATAAATTTTTATTCAATTATTAAAGAATAATTATTATAAAAATTAATAAAACAATTCTTCAATTGAAATCTTATTTGATAGATTTTTTATAGCTATAATTTAAATATATTTTTAGATTTTTTCTGAGCTCCATTGATTTAGTTGGGCAAATTATTTATAAATTCAATGATTAAATATTATTTTTTTTGTTTTTGTTTTTAATTATTAAATAAATATTGAAACAACATTGTTACATTTTTTTAGATGAATTTTAATTTATTTGAATGCTAATACTGTACAAACAGTCGATCAGGTGTTTAGCTCAGATGTACACAAAAATTGGAGCTACATTTACAATATTGTATTAACAAAGATCAAAAAAAAAAAAGAAAAAAAAAAACATAAGTATATATTTTATACGTTGGAGATAATTTAAAAATGAAACAAAAAATAATTAGTACATCATCGCGAGATTCTCAATAATTTTAGGAGCTGTATGAGAATCCAGAGAGGCTGTACTTTTAAATTTTAACTTGTGTTTCGTCCTCGATGCAACAGAAAAACAAAAAATAATTGTAAAATATATATGAAATGAGCCTAATATACAACATTTATCTGAACAACATATCCATCATCTTAAAACACTCAACTATTAATTTGTTTTTTGCACATTATTTAACTTTCAAATAATAAATTTATTAAAAAAACAAAAATACCCAGGCCATGGTATTTTTGTTTTTCAATAAAATTTATTATTTAAATTAAAATCATTGCAATTTTAATTGATTATATATATTTTTTCTGTGTTTTGAATTTTTACTAGTGACTTTAAAAATTTATATCAACAGCTATTATTAAACACAAATATATTTAAAGCCAAATTATTTCGAATAAAATTTATATAGAATAATTATTATTGTCAAAATGACTTTCATATTTAACTGCTAATAACAGCAGTATAATTTTGAATGATAATTATTATAAAAATTAGAATTTTTTACATTTTAATCATCATTAGCTTTAATTTGAAAACTGAAAAACCAAAATTATCATTTCAAATTACTAATTGTGTATTACTGAATATACTAAAAACAATTTAACAATTATTATTGTTTTTTTGAAAATACAATTTTCTGGATAGATATGAGATTATTATAGAGACATTATTATTATTTTTTGTTTCAGTTAGTTTATAAACATTGTAAATATAATGATGTTTTTAGGCGTTATTGGCTCAAGCTGCAACGCGGTAGTTGGCGTGTAATTCAGGATTTATGTTATACACAAGACCCAAAATTTCCTGAATGACCTGTTAAATTTTTTTTAATGTTATTATTCATCATTATTTCTTACTAATTTATTATAAATAATTATAATCAACTTACTGCTGCTTTGTTTACACAGACACCTTTGTTCATCTCTTCAATTTTAATCTTGGTGTCAGCATCAATACGCATTGCAACGTCTTCTTTTGAACCCATATGCTAAACAATTAAAAAAACAACAATTAATTAATCTATCAACAAAATTTAAGATCATTAAAATAATTTACCTTTGATTCAAACTCTTTAAATTGTTTTTCTCTCTCTTGACGATATTTTTCAATCTCATCTTGGGCTTCTTCCTTGGCCTGCTTCAATCTACGAGTTTTGCCTATTGACAACACACAAAACCATTGAAAATTCATTATTAAATCTCAAGGTTAGACCCACCCAAATAACCCAACATTCATCCCAAATTAATAACAATAAAATATCAAGTTTTGGAGCATTATTTATGCTAATTGTTTTCATTATTGTATTATTATAATTGTATCATTATTATTTTAACAATATTAATGAGTAATTGGTTTTTAATTTGACTGACAAAGCTATAGTCAGGTGTTTTATCAGTGTCAAAAAATATATATGACTTGTGTAATATTAAAATTAATAATAATAATAATTTATTAATAACTTACGTCTTCTAGCTTCTGAAACTTTGTCAGCAGCTTTCTTTTCAGCTGCCAAAAGTTGTTGAATACCTTGTGTTTGGCTGGCCATTTTAATAACTTGATGGACTTTTCTTTTTTTTTTTTAGGGATAGGCACCAAATTAACGTGTAATCACCACGACAGACGAATCGATCATATGACTTGGGAAGTTTCAACAATTATCTACACACTCTAAAAAGCGCCACCATCGCAATGTCACGTGTTTAAATTTATTATTATTATTATTATTTGCTCAAGTGGGAGTGTAAATGTGTGTTAATATAAAAAATAAAATATTATCAATTAATTTATCAATATTGAGATGAATTTATTTGAAGAAAAAAAAAATACATGATAATTTGTTTACAATACACTTCTACATTGTAGATTTCTTCTCTTATTAATATTAACTTTTTCTTGTCTCTTTTTTTCTTCTTTAAATGCCTCACTGTTGGCTTTACGTTCAATTCTTCTTTGCTAAAAAAATAAATATATATAAATAATTAATAAATATGTTTATATTATAATAAATTTGCTTTAAATAATGTTTTACCTTTCTGAAATCTTTAAGAGCTTGTTTACGTTCTTTACGATCTTCAGGTGTTTCATTTTTTGGTCGTATACTTAATATACTTAATGTTGATCTCATTGTTTCAGCAATTGATTGACTTGTATTATTACCTCTACCTTGTTCATACTCAAGATTTAATTGTGCAAGACCTCTTGCTGTTAATTTACCTGGTCTACCATCAAGTACATTTACTGGTATACCTGTTCTTGGATTAATTCTTATTTTTTCAATATGTTTTGTTGGTCCATCAAGTAATTTTGGATGATTATAAATATTACTATAAGTTGATAATATAGTTTCACAATCCCATTTATCTCTTCCACGTGGTTCAACAGCTATACGATGTAAATCTTCTTCTTTATCATCATCACTTGAATAATTTGTATAATTTACAAATTTTAAACGATCTTTTATTAACTCTGCAATATTGTCAATCTGTAAAAATAAAATAACAAATGGGTTAAAATAACAATGGGGATAAATCTAAAGATTAAAATACATACTGCTTCTGTTTGTTTCTTTTCAAATTCATCAACACACTGGAGTATACGAGCATCATCAGCACTAATAAATCCTTCAATTTCATTTTCATCAAGTGGTCCTTGTTCAATTTCATCATAATCAGCATACATCTGTAATGAAAAATATTATTTTTATTAATTTATTCTTTTACTTGAAAAGATGATAATATAAATGTAGTTTATACCTTATCAAATTTTCTATCAAGTTGTGTCAATCCATCATTTCTGCTAATGACACTACTGCTCATGGAATAATCAGTAAATCTTGACTTTGTTTCTTCTTTATCAAATCCATGACCATGTAAACTACCAAGTTCATCTCTTTCTTCATCAGATAATCCAAAATCACCTGATGATACATCAGAACCTGAGTCATCATCACATGACTCTGTGTCTGATCCGTCAGCATTAGCAAGTGCTATAAAATCATCTTCAAGTTCATTCTCAGGATCATCATGATCAAAATCATCATCCATAGCAGCAACAATTTCATGATCTAAATCTGGTCGTGGTCCTGATATTGGTGCTGCTTTATTAAGAAGTCCAACTTCTTCTTCAGCAATTGATGCAAATACCGATGATGGTAAATTACTTTTTTTTTCAATTCTTTCCCAGTCACTTCCTAGATTTTTTGTATCTTTTAAATGTTTTGAATAATCATAACCATCATCATAGTATATACCATGATTTATCAATTCTTCACGTGGTAATAAAACACGTTGAGGTGCTTCCACATCAGCAGCAAGAGGATCTTTTTGAGATCGATGAACGATATCATATGTTATTGAATTTTTTTTATCAATAAACTTTTTTGTTTTTTTACCCTTTAAAATAAATTATGATAGAAAAATATATTAATAAAATAAGGGAGACATATTTTATGATTAAATTTTAACATAACCTCTATATTGTATATTTTTTTCTAGATAATTAGTTATAGAAATTAAATTTACTAATTGTACATACCATTTTTGATTATAATCTTTTATTAAATTGATTATTGTTTTATTTTATTTTGAAAATAACTCAACTGTGAGTGAAAAAGTTATGAAAATATTGAGTCAATATGGGCTGTACATAGGCAGATTGACACAAGTTGTCACACAGCAGACGCAAACATGCACAAACATGTTCAAACATGTTGAAAGTTAATAACAGTGATGGGTAAATGGTCGATTTTTGAGGTTTCATACACTTACAGTAAGGTACTGTAAGATACTGTAAGAAACTGTAAGATACCTCTGACGCCATTTTGAACATTCTTACTGACTGTCGACTCGACAATTAGTTCTTATTGCTCGATATATATTGGTACATGTAATTTATTTGTTAAATAATGCTTGAAACATAATTTTTTGGCAACATTAATTCCTTAGCTCCATCTTTACCTTAGCTACTGCCTTTCCTTGGACATTTTTATTCATTAAATAAATAATATACATGTCATTTTATTTTTAAAAGATGAAAATGTCCAAGAAAAAGCAGTAGCTAAGGGAAAGATGTAGCTAAGAACGAGCAGTAGCTAAGGAAAAGATGTAGCTAAGGAATTAATGTTGCTTAAAAAAGAATTTCTTTGGCAACTGTTTGCAAAAATTATGTTTCAAGCAACATTAATTCCTTAAAACATAATTTTTTGGCAACATTAATTTCTTAGCTACATCTTTTTCTCAGCTACTGCTTTTCCTTGGACATTTTTATTTATTTAATAAATAAAATTACATGCATTTTATTTTGTAAATAAATAAAAATCCCAAGGAAAAATAGTAGCTAAGGAAAAGATGGAGCTAAGGAATTACAGTTGCTAAAGAAATTCTTTTTTAAGCAACATTAATTTCTTAGCTACATCTTTTCCTTAGTTACTGCTCGTTCTTGGGATTTTTATTTATTTAATAAATGAATTACATGTATTTATCGAATAAAAAAAAATTGTAGCACGAAGGTTCAATTTTTATTCGTAGGAGGCGCTGGGAACGCAGTGTAAGATACCTTGATGTATGAAACCAATGATGTAAGATACGAGGTGCTTTCTTTTGTGTATTTATTTTTTTTCAATTCAATGCGCATGATCATGCACATGCTCATATTATGCAAACTTAAGGAGAGAACAGTGGCGTCGAACAAATAATTCCTAAAAAATAAGAATTAAAATATGGCTAATCCAGCCCTTCATGTCCTACGCTGTTGCAAACTGACTTTTTGTTGACTGCGCATTCAACTGCGCATGCGCGAAAATAAATAGAAAAAAAAAAATAAATACACAAAAGAAAGCACCTACGGTATCTTACATGGTATCTTACACATGTAAGATACCAAGGTATCTTACCTATCCAACACTGGTTAATAATAATAAATTTAGGTACAGTGTTGCCACCACCATTGCCACTTGTCAACACTTGTCAAACTCGGCTGCCATCTTTCCACTAGATTAAGCCTCTTACCCGCTAAAATTTTAAAAACTCAATTGAATTAAAGATGATAAAATAAATAACAATTATTAATTTGATGTTTAATTTATTAAATGAATTTTTATTATAAAAATACAATGTGGTAAATTATCAAATTGTTTTTGTTATTGATAGAGTTCTTTAATATAATTAACGAACAATAGAAAACACTTTATTCTAAAGATCAATGAGTTAACTCAAATCTTAATCGAGATATAATACAGATTGTAGACGACCATTAAATATATCGTTTGGTAAATTGATGATTTCGTTTTTGCTCATATGAAGTTCATCAAGTTCTAATAGATCATTAAAAATACCTGATTCAAGTTTTTGTAGTCCATTCAAATTTAAATCTAGGTAACAGAGGTTTTTTAGATCTTTGAATATATCGTTTGGTAAAGTAATCAATTTGTTTCGGCTCATATGAAGTTCTTCAAGTTCTAATAAATCATTAAAAATACCTGACTCAAGGTTTTGTAGTTTATTTGAATTCAAATTTAGGTGATAAAGGTTTTCTAGACCTTTGAATATATATCTTGGTAAAGTTGTCAATTGATTTCCATTGATATCAAGTTCTTCAAGTTTTGTTAAACCGTTGAAAATATCTGTCTCAAGATCTACTAGTTGATTGGAATCCAGAAGTAGACATAACAGATTTTGAAGACTTTGAAATATATCATTTGGTAAAAATATCAGTTCGTTATCACTGATATACAGTTCCTCAAGTTCTAATAAATCAGTAAAGATACCTGAATCAAGGTTTTGTAGTTTATTTGAATTTAAATCTAGGATACGAAGCTTTTGTAAACCTCTGAATATATCGTTTGGTAAAGTCATCAATTTGTTTCCACTAATATAAAGTTCTTCAAGGTCTAACAAATTATTAAAAATACCTGATTCAAGGTTTTGTAGTCCATTCGATTTCAGATCTAGATGACGAAGTGTTGGTAGATAACTGAATATATCTTTTGATAATGTCAAATTATTTCCACTGATATCAAGAATCTGAAGGTTTGATAAATTATTGAAACAACCTGACTCAAGATTACTCAGTTTATTCGAATTTAATTTCAGTTCATGTAGACTTTCTATGCCATTGAATGTATCTTTCACTAAAGTTGTGAGATTATTATTAGAGATATCAAGTTTATGAAGTCTTGGTATACCATTAAAATTAGCTGACTCAAGATTATTTAATCCATTCGATTGTAAATTTAGATAATTTAGATTTACAAGACCATTGAATACATTTTTTGATAATGTTATCAAATCGTTATTGCTTAAATCAAGCACATCAAGGTCTGGCAAATTACCAAAAACACCTGACTCAAGATTGTTTAGTTTATTTGAATTTAAATTTAATATATAAAGTTCTTCAAAACCATTAAATATACCTTGAGACAATGTGGTCAGACTGTTGTTGCTGATGTCAAGCTCGTTAAGTTCTGGTAAACCATTGAAACAACCTGGCTCAAGATTATTCAAACGATTAAATTGTAGTTTCAGCTTGCTGAGATAACTGCAATCACTGAAAACATTTTTTGATAAAGTTGTCAGTTGGTTTTTGTTGATATTCATTTCCCTTAGTCGTGATAAACCATTGAACCAACCTGACTCAAGATTATGTAGTTGATTTGAATTTAAATGTAATTTATTGAGATTTCCAAGATCTTTAAATATATCTTCGGACAATGTGGTCAGACTGTTGTTGCTGATGTCAAGCTCGCCAAGTTCTGTTAAACCATTGAAACAACCTGGTTCAAGATTATTCAATTGATTAAATTGTATTTCTAGCCCCATGAGATTCCAAGTGCATTCAATGAAGATATTTTTTGATAAAATTGTCAAATTGTTTTTGCTGATATCAATTGAATTTGCTGATAAACGCTTAAACCAACCTGGTTCAAGATTATGTAATTGATTCGAACTTAAATCTAGCTGATTAAACTCGTATGGATCACCAAATATATTATCTGATAAAGTTGTGAGATTGTTATTGGCGATACAAAGATCCATTAGACCTGGTAAATCATCGAACGTACCTGGTTCAAGGTAAACTAGTTGGTTTGAGTGTAAATCCAAATCCTGTAGATTAAGATCATTGAATAGATCTTTTGATAACGTTGTCAGTTTATTTTTTTTGATACTAAGTTTGCGAAGGTGTGATAAACCAGAGAAAATCTCTGGTTCAAGGTCAACTAGTTGGTTTGAGTCTAAATACAAAACCTCTAGATCATCGAGATCATTAAATAGATCTTTTGATAACGTTGTCAGTTTATTTTTACTGATATTAAGTGTGCGAAGGTTTGATAAACCAGAGAAAATACCCGGCTCAAGGTCAATTAGCTCATTGGACTCTAAATTTAGATCACTTAAACTTGAGAGACCATTGAATACATCTTTTGGTAAAGTTGTCAGTTTATTTTTGCTAATTTCAAGTGTGTGAAGATTTAATAAACCAGAGAAAATACCTGACTCTAGATTAGTCAGTTTAATTGATTCTATATATAGACCAAAAAGATATTCAAAGCCACTGAATAAATCTCTTGGGAGAATATTTAATGCTCTATTACTGACATTTATTTCAAATTGTTTATCATTATTATTACACAGCAACTCACAAATTCTTGAATCATAATAAGGTGACTCGTTGTTACAAAAGTACTTACTATGACTTTTGATAATTGAAGTTGAATCGTCACTTGTATCCATAACTAAAACATAATTGAGTATATTTAAAAATTTTATTAGACACGTAATCAAAATTATATGAGTTAAATTTGGAAACTTACTGTTATTTGACTGGTCAGAAAAATATATTAAAAGTTTTCCTCAAAAACTGGGCAGGTTATATCCACGTGACGACAATGGATTTGTTTATAAAAGTGATTGCCAAGTTGTTTGGAACTATCAAAATAATTTCCTTGGATTGTCAACTTGCAACAGGTGATATGAAATTATATTCTATATTTCAATTTTAACACAACCTCTATATTATATTTTTATAGAAATGTTAATCTTTTATTTTATTGATTATTGTCTTGTTTTATTTTAAAGATACCTCAATTGTTGTTGGAAAAATTTATAAAAATAACGTGTCAATATGTGCTGTAGACAACAAGAGTACAAGTCACAAGACACAAAAGATGTGTAGAAAGGTAAAAACAAATCTAAATAAAGCAAGTGTTGCCACTTGCCACCTGTGCTAGACCAAGCTGTCATCTTTTCACTAAAAGTCTCTATCAAAATCACTAGATAGATTAGGCTTCTATAATCTATAGTTCTATCCGCTTTTCAAAAAACCATGGAGGTCTTATTCACCTCCATGCAAAAAACTAAGATAAATTATAATAATAATTCTTAAATTAATCAACTTAAAATCTAGGTAACGTTGCTTCGGTAGACTTGTAGTCTCGTGAATATTTCATTTGGTAAAGTGGTCGCAGTGTTATTTCCGCTGACATGGAGTTAAGTCTAATAAATCATTAAAAACACTTTTATGAAACAGCACTTGACATATTAGAAAAAAAAATTTACAATTCTAGTAGATACAAACCAGGATTAAGAACATGCTAAAAAACCATTAAAATCAAAGAAAATTGTCCCCAGTGAAAATTATTCTCCAACCTTTATTTTTTCAGCTAGAAAATCTGGAAATTTTTTCGCTCCTTTTATGTCTTTTATCGTTATTCTTGTGCTATTTTAGATAAAAAAAAAATCGATAAACTAAATCGAAAGAAAACATTTACACCAAAGATTACTATCAGAATATCTCATATTATATTTGCAAATACAAAAAGTAAACAAGCACTCAGAGCAAAGTGCACTTAATAATCCTATGTATATATATACCTATATCTGAATAAAATTGTATATATCTATTCATATATTTTATTTATTAATGTAATTAGCTTTTATAAATTCAACTGGATAAACGATAAAATCTTTATAGATATTCAGTTTTTTGATAAAACATTAATGCGAACAAAATAATTTGAGAAATAATTAAAAATCATTGATATCAAATTTTCTAAAAAAATCACTAGATGAACTTTTTACCCGGTCAAATTATTACAACTAAATTAAATTAAGAGTAATAATGATAATTTTAAATTTAATGTTTTATTTATTAATTGAATATAAATTGCAAAGATATGATGTGGTCAAGTATAAATTATTTTTTTTTAATTTAACTTAAACGATTCTGAGACATTTTTGAAAATATTGTTTGACACTGCATTGATTGTATTGTTTCCACAGCTAATATAAGCTTCCTTAAGTTGTGATAAATTATTGAAAACACCTAATTCAACCTTTTGTAGTCCATTCAATTTTAAATCTATGAAACGTAGCTTCTGCAGACATAGGTGTACTTGATATTATAAAAATATATGACATTGATTGTAATAATGATGATATAAATTTAAATAACCAAATTTCTTATAATTACATTCTTTTCAAATGATTATTTTATATGTACTTTTTAACATATCAAGATGTATTTTACAACAAACCTTACAATATTATCTTACACTCTACAATATTATCAATTACATGAAATTTTACGTTTTATCATGAAAAAAAAACAATGAAAATACCTCGGATAATTATGCTCATAGTGAGCACGAATAATATTATTCTTAAGTTTTTTTGTATCTCAAAGTTATGATAGATAAAGTTAAGATAAATTACCTATTGCAATGATTGCTTGAAACAATTTTAAATTTACGGTATCATCAATTACATAAATTTTTACGTGTTATCATGAAAAAATAAAAATAAAAATAAAAATAGAAAAAAAATAATGAAAATTAAGTAATAATACTCATTTTGGAGCATGTTGAATCACCTGAACTATGATAAGAACGTGGTGACATTATACTTAATGGTAATTCAATACCAAAATCAGCTATTTTTTTATTTAAACATACCACTGGTTTTTCATTAGGTGTACTTGATATTATAAAAATATATAACATTGATTGTAATAATGATGATAAATTTAAATAACCAAGTTTCTTATAATTACATTCTTATTTCAAATGATTATTTTATATGTACTTTTTAACATATCAAGATGTATTTTACCATTATTATTTATAATAATCTTTTGTATATTATATGAAAAACGTTGAACTGACATTAGCTTGATAAATTTATCATTTTTATCGATTATAAGTTCAACAGTATCAGATAAATTATTTTTAGTTTTATCAAAATTACAATTATGTCTATAGTATTGTTTGTATAAATGTTGATATATATTTATAAGATTTATAAGAAGATATATATCAATTAAATTAATTATACCATTCAATTTTGTTAATACATCAAATAATTGATTTAAAATTGAATTGAGGGTCCGGATGCAATAACCACTCGAGCGCTCGAAGACAAGAAAACGCTGTGTTGCGGCGGGTGGAAAATGAGACAAATTAAAATTGTCAAATCAGGAAAATAAAAAATACAGTCGTCGATAGAATTAAGAAATACATATTTTTCTTCAAATAAATTTTTTTTAATAATAATCAGTTAACGCGATAAAAAATAAAAACAAAATTTTTTTTTTTGAGAAAAATACTTTTTTTTAATCATATAACTCGTGACAACTTCTTTAAAAATTAATAAATCGACTTGAATTTTTGACTGTAGCTTCATTATAAGCTACCGATTGCAACAGTATGATCAAAAAACTCATTCATTTATATTGTTTAATTTTTATTATATGATTGTTTAATGTTGAGGAAAAATTCAATTTGTCTAACTTTGAATGAAAAAAGAGTCGGAGAAATTTAAAAATTGTGTAACTTGTCAGTGGCAATATTGTTGATCAGTATATCAAGAAGTTTTATAGAAATTTTTAGATATTTTTATTAATTATTCACTGAGTTATTAATTTAACAACGAATTGCGAGCTGCCTTTAGGGCTATATATGCGTGATCGTCAGCCCCTCTCTCGTGAACGCCTATGTTCACGCGTCTGTTTATCCATATAAATACAAGCAGTATGCGCGCTATTCGTTGTTAAATTAATAACTCAGTGAATAATTAATAAAAATATCTAAAAATTTCTATAAAACTTCTTGATATACTGATCAACAATATTGCCACTGACAAGTTACACAATTTTTAAATTTCTCCGACTCTTTTTTCATTCAAAGTTAGACAAATTGAATTTTTCCTCAACATTAAACAATCATATAATAAAAATTAAACAATATAAATGAATGAGTTTTTTGATCATACTGTTGCAATTGGTAGCTTATAATGAAGCTACAGTCAAAAATTCAAGTCGATTTATTAATTTTTAAAGAAGTTGTCACGAGTTATATGATTAAAAAAAAGTATTTTTCTCAAAAAAAAAAATTTTGTTTTTATTTTTTATCGCGTTAACTGATTATTATTAAAAAAAATTTATTTGAAGAAAAATATGTATTTCTTAATTCTATCGACGACTGTATTTTTTATTTTCCTGATTTGACAATTTTAATTTGTCTCATTTTCCACCCGCCGCAACACAGCGTTTTCTTGTCTTCGAGCGCTCGACTGGTTATTGCATCCGGACCCTCAATTGTTTTGGACAAAGAAAACTAAAAATTAAAATAAAAGAAAAAAAAAAAAATTAAATTTCAGGATCGACAAACATTTCGTTTTCTACCATTTCATCCCTGGTAGAAATATTTTCCCAACTTTTTCCAACTTTCTCCGCCTTTTTTCCAACTTTCTCCACCTTTTTAAAAAATGACCCATGGTTGGAAAAAAGTTGGAAAAAAATTGGAGTAAATTTTTGGTTGGAGAAAGGTTGGAAAAAAGTTGGAGTAAATTTCAGGTTGGAGAAATGGCGGAAAAAAGTTGGAGTAAATTTTTTGGTTGGAAAAATTTGTCCGCCATTTCTCCAACCATGGGTCATTTTCGTAAAGAGGTGGAGAAATGGCGGAGAAAAGTTGGAAAAAAGTTGGAGAAATATTTCTACCAGGGATCTCCCTTGATTACGTCCCCTTGGATTCGGTACCCTCCGATTCAATGCCCCACGATCAAATCCCATATCCATTTCTTCCCTTATTTCTTCCAATCCATGTCTTACTTGTACATTTTGTGTATGTTCACAAACAATTAGGAACCCTCTGTTTATCCCTATGATGGCCACAAAACTAGTTATAATATAAGACCCCGGTTGCGTAGGAAAAGAATCATACCATGTTAGAAGAAATACCCCAACGCTTACTCGTAATCTAATTAATAAAAATATCAGCATTCTCCAACTTTTTTCTACATTATAATCACCTTTCTTGTAGTCATCATAAAATGTTAGGCCAGTAATTGTAGCATTCGCTATAGCAGTGATGAATTTTAACAATACTCCATAAGCTCCGGACATAACTGCAAATAATAACAATACCAGTTTCCACAGAGAAAGGTTCATGAAGGATTCACGCCAGCGCTTGTATGAAGCTTTTTCTGAATGAACAGAGTACTTAATAATTAACAAGAATGCAGTACAATAATATTCTGTTTGTAGTGTGTAAAATGTGAACCATCCAAGATCTGGAAAAAATAAATATTAATTAATTTAACGAAAAAAAAATAAATTTTTGTTAATGAAATACTTACACCAGCCTTGATTTATTTCATATATTATTTGCAATATTAGTGAAAAAACCATTGATAGGCTGGCGATGTAGGGAGTCCAATCTTGGACAGTAACTTTTACAGATAATTGACTGCGGTATATGTGTTTGTACTTGATACATGTACAACAAGCGGCGCATATACATGATGTTATTCATCAATACATAATTTATCATATTGCTGTCAATGACTCCATTTTGTGGCTTCAAATATCTGTTGTCAACTAATGTATCATCCCTGGTAGAAATAATTCTCCGGAATTGCTCCGGATTACTCCGGGTTATTCCGGAATTGGCTCACTTAGAAAAAATGCGGGAAAATACGAGAAATCCGTAGCAATTCCAAAATACTCGAATTCCTGTATAAAATGAAGGAAAATAAATGACCAAAAAATTTTAATGGGCCAATTCCGGAGCGATACGGAGTTTTTCGGAATTTTACGGAGTATTTCCGGAATTTTACGGAGTTTTTCCGGAGTTTTGCGGAGAAATTATTTCCACCAGGGATTCCTAGCTAGTAAGTCTGTTAATACAGCTGAAGTCGAGGTTTCTATTGGTGATTTTACATTTGGGGGCAACGTTCTACACGGTTGTCCACATCTGTTTAAAACAAAATAATATTATCAAATTAATATTATTTGATTGATGAATTAATTATGAAAGCTTACAATAACAATGTGAAAAGAAACAGCAATTTGAAAAACGATTTTTTCTTTATTGAATATACATTTGCTACAATTTTATATGCTGTGTTGAATTTATTATTTTTCAAAAAAAATGAATGAACAATAATGATACATGATACTATGATATAAGTGAAGTATATCATCGCTAATAGGTAGATAAAATGTCATTCACCAACATCAACAATAATTAATTTTTCAAGACGAGCAAGAGTCATGTGACACTATAAATGTGCATTTAAAAAAGCTGGTTTATTATAATAAGACAAGCTGTTTATGATTGATACTCAATATCAAAAATCTTTTGATCTTCTAGATTATGGTTTTTTATTCCCTCAAATGTAATAGTCTTGAAAAAATAGGTGTATCCTTTTATATGAAACAGCACTTGACATTAGAAAAAAAAATTTACAATTCTAGTAGATTCCAACCAGGATAAAAAGCATGCTAAAAAAACCATTAAAATCAAGGAAAATTATCCCCAGTGAAAATTTTTTTCCAACTTTTATCTTTTCGCCTAGAAAATCTAAAATTTTGTTCACTCTTTAATGATTTTTATCGTTATTTCTGTGCTATTTTAGATAAGAAAAAATCGAAACAAAATGTTAACATTTACACCAAAGATTACTATCAGAATATCTTATATTAGGTTTGCAAATACAAAAAGTAAACAAGCACTCAGAGCAAAGTGTACTTAAGCCTATACATACGTAGATATATCTAAATAAAATTGTATATATTAATATTTATTCATATATTTATTTATTTAATTAGATTTGATGAATCCAACTGGATAAACTGGTAAGGTCTTTACAGATATTCAGTTTTTTTTAATATAACATTAGTAAACATTAATTTGAGAAATAATTAAATATCAATGATAAATTAATAATTTAGTTTAATATTAATTTAATAAAGTTAACAAAATATTTTTAATAATTAATGATATACTTATATAGTTTAATTGAGTAATAATTATATTAGTTTGATGTTTATTTTATCAATTAGAATTTAAAGTTATATTATGAATATATAATTTGAAAAAATTTTCAGATTGTTGTATATAAAGTCAAATTTATTTTCTTTCAATGATTGAATATTGAATACATTTAAAGTTATATTTTCATAAATGAATAATAGTTTTAAAAAAATAAAACGACAAATGATCATTCATATTTTTAAACTAAGTAAATAGGTATTTTTTTCGGTAAATGCCACGAGCTTATATTCGCTTATCGCATTTCGCTAATTTTTAATATCATAAAAATCAAATAATGATATTTCTAAAGAAGAACTTAAAAAAATTTCGATACATTTATTTGCATCGTGACAAAGATTAATTATACATGTGAAACTTGGTAAATAAAACTCCCAGGCTAGCAAATAAACTTTTGTAGAATAAAAGATTATTTTAAATAATTTTTATTATCATGTA
>MKYW01000038.1:92450-145959 GCA_015776835.1 Aphidius ervi
AATAATTTACGCTGAGTTTGTGATTATATTATAAAAGACAAATTTAATTCAAATGATTGTGTTGTATCTAAAATTTTGTTTATAAAAAAGATAGATAAAAAAACAGGTGAAGAAATATTCATTTGCTTTGTTTGAAAAAGCGATAAGGAAAAATAAATAAATTATTTCCGTGATACAATCAGTTACCTATAAATATAAGGTTCACTTGTGTGAATATGGGTATCAACGAAATTGTATCTTTCCTGAAGCCAATTTGAACTCACGGTATAATTATTTTTAATTGGTGCTTTGAAAATATATATTTATATTCACGATGAATAATATTAATATTATCGGTATATTATTAATAATAAAAACATCATGTGTTTTTTCAAAGACAACTTATTGTTACACAAGTGTTACGGGATCCAACAAAAATTGTGAATCAAGTGATTGGACAGTATTTCACGAAGAAGATTCAATTATTAAAACGTATTTAGATAAACTTGTAATAACAAATAAAAAAGCCAACGTCTTACAGAATAATGCATTCGAAAATATATTATCATCATCATTTGCAACAATTAAAACTTTACAACTTAATTTTGCTGCTGATGTTGAATTGCATATTAAACGATTTGTTTTTTCAAATTTTAAAAGCTTGGAAAATTTGGAAATTAATTCAGCCTCAGTTTTACTAGAGCCAGATACTTTTCATGGTCTACCTAATTTAAAATATTTGAAAATACAATTAGCCAATACAACGAGACTATATTTCAATGATATTTTAAATAAACATTTAAATTTACATAAACTGGAATTTCTAAATCATGGAGATTTTGATATTTGCAATTTAATAAATGAAAATAATCCTGTTAAAATATTACAACTTCAATATACTGGTAGTTCAATGGAAATACTTACTCGTCAATCATTTATGTGTTTGAAAAGTCTTCAACATCTTACAATTACTGAGAGTAATTTAACTTTTATTGCGAGTGATGCATTTGGTGTTTTAAAAAAATTAAAAACAATTTCATTAATATCAAATATTAAACTGACTTACATACCTGCAAATATATTCAATATTAGAAGTTTAGATATAATTGATTTAAGCAATAATTCAATAGAAAAAATTGATGATGGAGCACTGACAATTGACAATAAAAAATTATCATTACTCAATTTGAGTTACAATTCATTGGAAATCATTGGAAATGGTATTTTTAAAAATATTAAATGTGCTGTTGTTGATCTTACACATAGTGAAATTGTTGCTGTCGCTGATGGAGCATTTAATAAATCACATATTGATGTTATTTATTTTTTTAACAATCTACGTGTTGATAAAAATACTTTAAGCTGGGGTATTGACTATCAAACTACTAGGATCTATTTTGATCATCAAGCTTTTGATGTAGCAATAGGTCCCATTGAAAATAATAACAACAATAATTATCCAATGAGTATAAAAAAATTTACAAACACTTGTTACATGAGTAAATATAATTATTTTGAAATTTGTCGAACATCTTTTTTGAAATCAGTAACTTCAATCAAATCACTTGTCGTTGATCTGTGGCAACCTAAGACACTTCATATTGACGACAATGAAATAATATCAATTGATAATAATGCATTTAATAATTTAAAAATAACGACTTTGATAATTACATCTACAGCTGATAATTTTATTATCAATGAACATTCGTTTGCAGGATTGCCGAATCTCAAAGTTTTAAAATTTGAAACTAAACCAATTTTATTTACAACATCATTTTTTTATCATTTAGAATCATTAATATCACTTGAAATTCCAATACGTGACTCTTGGGCATCCTACAACATGCATTCTTGTGAATTATTATCAAATATAACGAGTTTACAAAGTTTTTCAATTTTTCATCATAAGACAGTTGATGTTTGTCATGGAACATGTGAATATAAGAAATTTAAAATTGTAAATCTTCGCTACGTGAGTGGTACATTCAAAAATTTGCGGCCAATGATATTTTTGTGTTTAAATAAACTTGAAAATCTTGGAATAAGTGAAGGTAGTCTCGAAATAATTGAAACTGGAGCATTTACTGGACTTGAAAAGCTCACTCAATTAACACTGGAATCTAATCGAATAAAACATATTAATCAAAATATTTTTTCACCATTAAAAAATTTAATTATACTTGTACTGAAAAACAATACAATTGAATTCATTGATGACAAAGCATTTGTTAATAAAAATTTAACACTACTTGATTTGAGCCATAATTTATTAACTCATATCAAAGAAAATACATTTTTTGGTGTTACATGTTATTCATTAGATTTATCAAACAACAATATTATTTCAATCGAAAATAATGCATTTAAAAATTTAAATCTTGATAATTTATATATTTTTAATAATGATAAACTAGTAAAAAATTTACGTCAATGGGCAGTAAGTAATTTGAAAATTGACATAACATGTGAAAATAAAGGTTGGATGATTGAAATATGTAAAAACCATAATTCTATTTCATCTGTTAAATCAAGTACACATGTAACAGAATATATTTTTGATATTCTTCCATGGTCTGTTATTGATAAAGTTGAAATAAATGACAATAACATTCAGTCAATTGATAAATATGCATTTAAAAATTCGGGCATCGGTTTGCATTTGAAAACATTGATAATTACGAATAACAATGACTTGTATGGATTTAATATTTATCCTGAATCATTTGATGGTTTGACAGAATTGGAAAATTTAGAATTAACGGCTGGACCAGTAATACTCAAAGCTAATTTATTTGGTTTTCTACCATCACTTAAATATCTTAAAATTCAAGTAGATGAAACTTTTATATTCTTCAGTCAAACATTAAAGAATCTTAAAAATTTAAAAACCGTGGAAATTGTTGGTAATAGAACTATTGGTATTTGTCAAAATTTATATTCAAAAAATATATCAAATTCAATAATTGACATTCGTTATACAACTGGTTCTATTCACAGCTTACGAGCAAACTCATTTGATTGTCTTTCTCAAATTGAAATATTAATAATAACCAAAACACAGCTGATGACAATTGAAACTGATGCATTTAATTTACTGAATAGTCTAAAATATATAAATTTAAGCATCAATAGAATAACTCGTATACCAATAAATGTATTTAACAATCTCAAAAATCTTGCTGTACTTTTATTAAATAATAATGAAATCAAAGACTTTGGCGATAAGACATCATTGTTATTTAGTGATAAAAATTTTGATTTATTCAATATAAGTTACAACGAGATTAAAATTATAAAAAACAATATTTTTACTGGTTTTAAATGCACAAATTTAGATTTATCGCAAAATAAAATCAGCGTGATTGAAAATGATGCATTTAAAAATAGTAACATTAAAGATTTGTATTTATTTAATAATACCAATAATATCATTGAAGCTCGACAAGCTTGGAATATTCCGAAATCAATTATTTTTCATATTAAATATTCACCATATAAAGCAAAATATTGTGCTTTGTATACAGGTGAAAGAATAGATTGTGATATTTGTGAATCTCACAATTGTTATTTTAGAGCAACACGCTATGGTTGAATAATTAAAACTTTTACAATTAATGTCGATTTCCTTGTCATAAAAAATAAAAATGAAACAATAAACTTTTTTTCAAGTGTACTTTGTGTATATGTTTATTTATTTTTTTTCAAAACTCATTTTGACAAATCATTGTGAATATTAAAAATATAAAAGAAAAACATGTTACCCTTACATCAATGTAAATTTTAAATACACCGATTTTTATTTAACTTCCTTTATGAATTTTTTTTTTTTTACAGATTATATAATATCTTGATAAAGATCAAAAAATGAAAAATAATTTTTTTCATAAATGAATAAAACGACAAATGATCATTCATATTTTTAAATTAAGTAAATAGGTATTTTTTTCGGTAAATGCCACAAGCTTATATTCGCTTATCGCATTTCGCTAATTTTTAATATCATAAAAATCAAATAATGATATTTCGAAAGAATAACTTAAAAATTAATTTCGATACATTTATTTGCATCGTGACAAAGATTAATTATACATGTGAAACTTGGTAAATAAAACTCCCAGGCTAGCAAATAAACTTTTGTAGAATAAAAGATTATTTTAAATAATTTTTATTATCATGTATAAAAAAAGGAAAAAAAATATAAAACTCATATATATCATTGTCGAAATGAGATTCGTTATCTCTATAAAAAAAGATAAAAAAATTCCAGCAGTACTCTTAATACATCATTTTTTACAAAAGGAAAAAAATTATATATTTGTTTTTTAATTGAATAAATAATTTTAGAATTTTTAATACATTTTTAAAATAATAATATAACCCCTGGTTTTACGAAAATATTTGTTTATCACATCACACTGTTGATTATATTATAAAAAAAAAAAATTATATCCCAAATAATTGTGTTGTATCTAAAATTTTATCCATAAAAAAGATAGATAAAAAACAGGCAAAGAAATATTCATTTGCTTTGTTTGAAAAAGTCATAAGAAAAACATGTTATCCTGTGTAATTTATTTAATTGTAAATTTATCAACTAACATGTAGACATAAAACATGTGTAGAAGGTTGAAAACAAATCTACATTTATAAATTTATTATTTATCCAAATAATAAATTTACGCACTGTGTTGCCACTTGCTAAACTCGGCGGCTATTTTTCCACTAAAAACCACTAGATTAACCCGCTAAAATTTTAAAAACTAATTATAATTATAAAGTTTAAATAAAACTTAAATAAATTAAAAGCTAAATGAAAAAAGAAACGAGTATGTTATTTATATAATTACAGACTGTACCGAATGAATTTGATATAAAAGTTTTAAGAAATAATATTTTAAGTGATATAGATATTGCCATATGAATGGTTTGTGTATTTCTTAACTATAATATTAAAAGTTAACTCTCATTAAACTGAGTATCAATCAAAGTATCTAAATAATATATTTTTAAAATTGAAATTAAAATTAGTTAATACAATTAATTAATGACAATCATTAATATGTAATACGACAATAATTAATTTGATGTTTAATTTATTCATTGAATTTTCACTATAAATATATACAATGTGGTGAATCATCAGATTATTTTCGTTGTTTATGAAGTCCTTCAATATTATTAATTAACAATAGAAAATACTTTCGTCTCAAGATAAATTAGTCAATTCGAATCTTAATCAAGATATAATACAGACTCTGGGAGACCATTAAATATATCGTTTAATAAAGTGATGATTTTGGTTGATTTTGATGTGAAGTTCCTCAAGTCCTGATAGATCATTAAAGTCTAAGTAACAGAGGTTTTTGAGACATTTGAATATATCGTTTGGTAAAGTAATCAATTTGTTTCAGCTGAGATAAAGATGATTTGATTAATCATTAAAAATTTCTAACTCATGGTCTTGTAGTCTATTTGAAGTCATATTTACGTGATTGAGGTTTCGTAGACCTTCAAATATATCATTTGGTAAAGTTGTCAATTCATTTCCACTAATATCAAGTTCTTCAAGTTTTGACAAACCATGAAAAATATCTGTTTCAAGATCTATTAGTTGATTGGAATTCAGTAGTAGACATGAAAGATTTTTAAGACTTTTAAATATATCATTTGGTAAAAAGATCAGATTGTTTTCACCGATATAAAGTTCTTCCAGTTCTAATAAATCATTGAAAACACCTGATTCAAGATTTATTAGTCTATTTAAATTTAAATCTAGGATACGAAGCTTTTGTAAACCTCTGAATATATCGTTTGGTAAAGTGAGCAAATTATTTCTATTGATATCAAGTATCTGAAGTTTTGATAAATTATTAAAACAACCTGACTCCAGATTTTTCAGATCATTCGAATTTAATTTCAGTTCATGTAGATTTTCTGTGCCATTGAATGTATCTCTCACTAAAGTTGTGAGATTGTTATAAGAGATATCAAGTTTATGAAGTCTTGGTATACCATTAAAATTAGCTGGCTCAAGACTATTTAGTTTGTTTGATTGTAAATTTAGATAACTAATATTTTTCAGACCATTGAATACATTCTTTGATAAGGTTACCAAATCGTTATTGCTCATATCAAGCACATCAAGGTCTAAACCATTGAAACAACCTGACTCAAGATTTTTCAGTTCATTCGAATTTAATTTCAATTCATGGAGATTTTCTGTGCCATTGAATGTATCTCTCACTAAAGTTGTGAGATTGTTATAAGAGATATCAAGTTTATGAAGTCTTGGTATACCATTAAAATTAGCTGGCTCAAGACAATTTAGTCTGTTTGATTGTAAATTTAGGTAACTCATATTTTTCAGACCATTAAATACATTCCTTGGTAAGGTTACCAAATCGTTATTGCTTATATCAAGCTCATCAAGGTCTAAACCATTGAAACAACTTGCTTCAAGATCGTTCAGTTTGTTTGAATTTAAATTTAATGTACGAAGTTTTTCAAGACCATCAAATATACCTTCAGACAATGTTGTCAGACTGTTGTTGCTGATATTAAGCTCTTCAAGTTGTGATAAACCATTGAAACAACCTGGCTCAAGATGTTTCAAACGATTAAATTGTATATCTAACTTGATGAGACCAATACAATCATTGAAGATATTTTTCAATAAAGTTGTCAGATTGTTTTGGCTGAAATTAATTTCTGTCAGTCGTGATAAACCACTGAAACAACCAGGCTCAAGATTATGTAGTCGGTTCGAATTTAAATCTAGATACAAAAACTCTCGTGGTTTACCAAATGCTTTTTTTCTTAAAGTTGTGAGATTGTTATTGCTGATATTAAGACTCATAAGACCCGGTGAATAATCGAAAATACCCGGCTCAAGGTAAGTTAGTTGGTTCGACTCCAAATTGATATCACATATACTTTCGAGACCATAGAATATACCTTTTGATAAACTTGTCAGTTTATTTTCACTGATATCAAGTGTGCGAAGGCTGAACAAAACAGAAAAAATACCTGGCGCAAGGTAAATAAGTTCATTTGACTTTAAATTTAGATCACGTAGGCTTAAGAGACCAGCGAATACATCTTTTGATAAATTTGCCAATTCATTGTTGCTGATGTCAAGTGTGTGAAGGTGTAATAGAGTAGAGAAAATACCTGACTCTAGATTGTTCAGTTGGTTTGATTCTATATGTAGACTATGAAGATATTCAAGACCATCAAATATATCTTTTGGTAGTGTTGTCAAATTGTTATGGCTAAGATCGAGTTCTTGAAGTTGTAGTAAACCATCAAAGAAATTAGGCTCAAGATTGTTCAGTTGGTTATGATCTAATCTCACTTTAAACTTATATTTATAAAGATTCTTGAGACCACTAAATAAATCTCTTGGGAGAATAGTTAATGCTCTATTACTTATATTTATTTCATATTGTTCATCATTATCATTACACAGCAACTCACAAATTTTTGCATTATAATAAGGTGACTCTTTGTTACAAAAATACTTGCCATGACTTTTGATAATTGAAGTTGAAACTTCACTTGTATCCATAACTAAAACAAAATTAAGTATTTAAAAATTTTATTATACACGTAATCAAAATAATATGATTTAAATTTGGAAACTTACTGTTAATTGACAATCGTCAAGAAAATATCAAAAGTTCTCCTCAAAAACTGAGCTGGCTATATATATCCACGTGACAACAATGGATTTGTTTATAAAAGTGATTGCCAAGTTGTTTGGAACTATCAAAATAATTTCATTGGATTGCAAATTTGCAACAGGTGATGAAATTATATTCTATATTTCAATTTTAACATAACCTCTATATTATATTTTTATAGAACTGATTATTTTTTATTATATTAATTATATTGACTTGTTTTATCTTTAAGATAACTCAATTGTTGGTGAAAAAATTTATTGAAATAATATGTCAATATGTGCTGTAGAATTTACAAGTATATAACAAATGGTGTGTATAAACAAAATTTGCATCTATCAACACGTGTGTTTAACAGCTGGTGGATTTAAAAATAACAAACGCTCAGCCAGGGGTATTAAGGGTGGTGTCCACTGTTCACTGTTCAAACTAACTAAACTAGATACCACTAGATACATCACTAAAAAGTTTATTTAGTTGTTTCTGGTTATTTCTGGTCACAAATATTTTAACAAATGAACTCATCCATGCGCACGCACTCAAACAAATGTACACAATTTGGGCAATTTGGGTATCGAGTGATTGCTAGTAATTGACGTTTTATTTTTACAATGTAAGTAAAAATATTATTGTTTTTGTATTAATTTATGTAAAAATGTTTGAAGTTTAATATTAAGTATGAAGAAAACAAATAATGAAACCTTTTGTATTTAAAAGTAATGGGCCTCATTATTAGAATAGTACAATTCAATACTGTGCCAGTTCCTGTACACTTTATTGACATAAACATAACCTGTGGTGTGTTTACATTAAGAATGTAAACAAAAATAAATTCCCAATAATAATACATTCAATAAAACAATAATAATAAAGTTATAAAATAAAATAATCTTTAATTAATTAATTCGACCATTTTGATGATCAATAAAATAATTAAATTAATAGCAAAATTGTAAAATTAATATCATTTTTTTTTGTTGATTTATCCAACAGGGGAAAAACAAAACCAGTGAATAAATACACTGAAGATGACTTACAAGAAGCCTTGTCAAAATTAAAAGATGGACAATCACTTGGCAGTGTTGCTAGACAATATAAAATTCCAAAATCAACATTATCATCTAAAAACCGAGGTCTTTCGAAACAAACAATCCAGCGACGAGGACCACAATGTGTACTGGGTGACGAAAATGAAAAACAGTTGGTAAAATGGATTTTACAAATGAGTGAACATGGATTTCCCATCACAAAATCTCAGTTAATTAACAGCGTTCAATTATTATTTAAAGTATCAAAAAAAAACAGTCCATTTGTAAATAATAGACCTGGTAGACATTGGATGGCATCTTTCTTCAATCGTCATTCAGAAATTTGTGAAAAAATGTCAGAAAATTTACTCTACACTCGTGCTAAACTTACTGGAACAATATTACGAGAATGGTTTGAAAAAATAAAATATTTTTTAGAAAAAAAAAATTTAATAAATATAGATAGCTCTCGTATTTATACTTGTGATGAATTTGCATTTTCTTTGAGGCCACGAGAAGACAAAATAATTGTAAGACGACAAAAAGAAAAAAATTATAGTTTTGTTAGTAATGATGAAAAAGAATATGTTAGCACATTGTTTTGTGGAAATGCTGCAGGACAGTTTCTTTCACCAGCTGTTACATTTAAATATGCTAGATTAATTCCAAGAAGTATATCAATAACAATGCCACGAGAATGGGTTGCTGGACGAACAGACAGTGGTTGGCAAACTGGAGAATCATTTTATGGATGGATGACCAAACGTTTTGAGCCTTGGTTGAGACAAAATAACATTCAGTTTCCAGTGATATTATACATTGATGGACATGCTTCTCATATGACTTTTGAACTGACTAAATTTTGTCAAAAAAAAAGTATTGTATTAATTGCACTGCATCCTAATGCTTCACATATAATGAAGCCACTTGATATAGCTTTTTTTAATTCCATGAAAGACATTTGGAAAAACATTGTTCAAGAATGGCGAACAGAAAATAATGGAGAATCTTTAAAACGAGAATTATATTCAAGCTTGTTGAAAGAAGCAATTGATAATTGGAGCAAAAACGCAAATTTATCAGATGGATTTCGTGTTGCTGGTTTACATCCTTTTTCTGTTGATGCCATAGAATTTGAAAAATATTTCCAAAACAACAACAATGAACAAGTTGAACAAGCTGAACAAGTAATTCAACCTGTACATGTTTTTCAAGTTGAATCTAATGATTTGGAGATGATTGAAAGTTACATACAAAAAGATATTTTGAAAACTTTCAAGAATTTTCCTCATGACAAAGATTGGACAGAGCCAATAGAATATAAAGAGCTTTTTAATGTTTGGAAAAAAATAAAAAATAACAGCAATAATTTAAATGAAATAGAAAAAATAACAAGTGATGATGAGTCAAGCCATGAACAAGATGAAAAGCCAACTGAAATTGATTTTTTTTAAACTCACTGACTGAATATATGTTTTTGAAAATTTTTGAGATTTTTATACTGTTAATTGAATTATTTGAATTATATTATAAATTTAAGCTGTGTAAATAAATAAATATTATAACGTTTGAACTGAAATCATTTATTTATGATGACGATTCAACTAGTATTAAAATTGTATAAATAATTGTACAATTGTAAAAAAACTTGGTCTATATTGTGGTAAACAAAAAAGAAAAAAAAAAACATGAGTGGTATTTCTTAATAAAGATAGTATTATTTATTGAATTATCTATGATAATTTTTGAGTTGTGATCATTCGTTTTATAAGTAAGATGATAGTGTATTACAGTTGTAATTTATTGTAAGATAATATTCCTCTTAGGAGCCAGCGTTATATTGAAATCATCCTATTGAATACATTGATTAAAAGCAAAATGACAATAATATCTAATTTTAAATATCAATATAATAAAAAAATAAAAAAATTTTGTAATAATTTTACGTTTGTACGCATGTCACTGCGCAGTGTGTAAAAATTACAATCGGTTTTTTTAAATCTGTATCTATTAAAACTAATATTTTTAAAACTATATTATTCAAAAAAAAATAAACAATATCTATTTTTACAAACAATATACAACACTGTATATTAGTGTAAGCTCATATGGCTTGTATCGAGCGTTTTTTTCTTATTTATTGAGAAACTAAAACATAAATTAATACAACTACAACACAGGATGCTTGTATCTCACGTTAAAAAAATAATAAATAGTATTTTTTTAATGACTATTTAGCAATTTAATGTGATTTGTTAAAGAGCTAATTGTAAATCTTCTTCACGTTTCACTAGTCTAGAAATTCTAGAATATATAGTTTAAAAATGTAGAGGCACTGATTATACTGTATTATACGTATGTTACTCATGTATCATACCTACCCAACACTGTATTTACTAATCTTGCTCTTGACAGTTGTCATTTTGTCAAAGACTAGAAAAAAATTGTATGATTTCATCGGTTTTTTTTTTGTTGGATTTTTAATATTCCATAATTTTTTGGCTAACCAATTTCTAAATTTTACAATAATTTGTGCTCCGAAATCAAATAGCATTCATTAAAAAACAAAAACAATAGATAAAAAAATGTAATATTAATAATATCATTAATTTATTATTGAACAATGTTATGACAACACTATAAAATTGTTAAATATTTTAGAAAAAAATTAAATCTAATATTGTGTCTGTGGCTGTGATTGTTAGGAGTTATATTAATTAACATAGTTAAATAAATATATTTATATTATAAATATGGATAATTCAGATAACAATCATTCAACAATTGATGTTATTGAAGGTTAGTCTATTTTATTTATTTATTTGACATTTATGTACATTATCACGTCATCATTTTTAAACTTGTTTTTCTTGTCATACATTTCAAACATTATTATTATTTAGCTAGTTGGTTTTTTTTTTAACAAATAATGACATTATTTTATTGAATATTTACAGATGAAGACTTGCAGATGAAAATTAGACGATTGGAATTAGAAAATATGCGAATGAGAGAAGAATTTGATGGTCAAAGAGCAAAATTAAAAGAACTTTTTCTCCAAAAAGAAGGTTTATTAACATGAAAATAAAATATAATAAATAAATAATTTTATAATACTAATGATAATAATTTTGTTTTTTTAATTGTAATTATAGAAGAACTTAAAAAAAGATCAAAAGAAAGTACAGAATATCAAAATGAAATAACAAAATATAAAAATGAATTAGATGAAGCTAAAAGTCAGCTTGTAGTTGCAAATATACGTCTTGAAAATGACATTGATTTAGAATCAAGAAAAGCTAATGAAGAAATAGCATCACTTCAACAAGTTATACAAGATGCAATGGAAGAATCAGTATGTTCAAGAAATGAGCAAGATAATGAAATTCGTAAATTACGTAATTATATAACACAATTAGAAGAAGAAAATAATCAAATTAAATTACAAATTGCTAAAGAAATACCAGATAGTCCACCAATGTCATTATCAACAGTAACTAAAACACTTGCAAGAAAAGTTGCATCACAGCTTGGTGCCGATGCTTTGTCACTTGGTCCTGAAAACCTTGATGATAGCATGCGGAAGGTAAAAAAATATGTACGTAAGCTTGAAAAATTGCACGCTAATTTTACCTGTTTTTAAAATGCAAAAATTATTTTTTTATAAATTAAATTGTTGTTTTTTTTTATTTCAATTAGTTTCTTATTTGTATGTAATGTATTGAATTAATTATTAGGCTCAAGAAGATGCTGAAGTATTACGTTCATTGGTTGTACCACTTGAAGAAGAAATAAAAGCGCTAAAAGAAAAATTAAGATCAACTGATGATGAGCTACAAAAATGTATGGAACAACAACAAAAACGTTTAGATGCTGTTGCAAATTCTGAATCAACATGTGATATGTGTATAAATTATGAAGCACAATTAGTTAAAGTACAAACAATGGCTAAAGATTTAGAAAAACAATTGTATGAAAGTGATCGTCAATTACAATCACAAAGAGATGATTTAATAAAAGAAGTTGAATTTCGTAAAGAAATGGAAGATAAATGGAATGAAAAAAAAGATGAACATAAAATTAAAGTTACTGAATTAACAGCAGCATCACAACTTGCTCATAAAACATTACAAGATTTAAAACAACAATTTAAACAAATGTATCAAGGTGTTAGTGATGATTTAAAAAAATTAACACGTGAAAGAGAAAATGTACAACGTCATCTTATTGAATTACAAATGGAAAATGAAATGTTAATTGGTAAACATAGTAAACATTCACAACAATTACAAAATGAAAATATTAATATGCCAAATAATGTTGAAGAATTACATGTTAATCTTTTAAAAGCACGTGAAGATTTAATTGTTGCTAAAGTTGCTCAAGAAGTTGCACAAGAAAAACAAGCATCATTAACATATGAAATTAATTTATTAAGAGAACAAATGATTGCTGAAAAAGATGAAAAAATTTGTCATTTAGAAAAAACACTTGAAATTGCAATAAAAGATAAACAAGAAGCTGATACAACAATTGCTGAATTAAAACAAAGAGTAACAAGTCTTCAGCAAGTGTTGGATACAAGTGGAGAAGTACAAATGGATTTTGTTAGACTTTCACAATCACTTCAAGTAAATATTATTAATAGCTTTTTAATTAACAATTAAATACTAAAGAGTAAAAATTATTTTGTTTTTTAAGGTTCAATTAGAAAAAATACGAGAATCAGGAAGTGAAGTACGATGGCAACATGAAGAAGATGTTGATGAGTGTCCTACTTGTCAAACTTCATTTTCAATTGCCAAAAAAAAGGTCAATATTTAATTGCTTATTTGTTATTAATTATTATTATATTTATATTTATTTATGAATTGATTGTTTTTTTTTTTTTCAACAGATTCATTGTCGTCATTGTGGCCATATATTTTGTCAAGCATGCTTAGCACACGTTGTTAATAGTGGACCAAAACAAAGACCATCACGTGTTTGTGGAGTTTGTCATACACTTCTTGTTCCAGAAACTGCTCCATATTTTAGTCAAAAACCACCACACATACCAGATTAAAACAACAATCATGTTTCTTTAATTATTTTATCTTTTTTTTTTTTTTTTAAGCTTTAATTTGAATTAACAAAAAAAAAAATAGCACCAAAATATGCAATATTTACTTGGTGTGTTATTTATTGCATTAAAATAAACGATAAATCAAATATTATTAACAGCAAAAAATAATAATTCAAGTTTATTGTATTTGAAATACAATCACATAATTGTGCTAAATTTTTTAGCTGATAATAATTAATATTTAAAGTAACAACAATTCCTTACCTCTGTTATTTAAATAACCCTTATTCCATAAAAAAAAAAAAAAAATTAATAATAATTTAACGTTGCAAATACATTGCTTGTTACATTTTTTGTGTAAATATAATTAAATGTGTAATATCGCCATGTTAATTGTGATTTAAAAAAAAATTAAAAATTTTAACTGTCAAATGTTTTGTTGGTTTTCTTTTTTTATCTTAGTATTTAATTTATTATCTTTTAATTTACAACTGAAAATATATAATATAATTATTAATTAATTAATGAAAAAACATTTTATTGATTTTTTTTTTTTTTAATTTACTAATTTGAGTTTTAAAAAATTCATAGGACTTAGATATATTTACAATAAAGCTTTTGTTGTTTTTATTTTTTTTTTTTAATTTTTCTATTTTTTTTTATATTAAAATTATAAATATACAATTTGAAATCTACAAAAACATAAAACACAAAATAAAAAAAATTAACAAGTTAGTTGTGAATCATCAATAATAAAAAGAAAACTATTTTTTTTTTAAATTATCCACATTTTTTTTTCATGCACGATCATATAAATTTTATCTCAGTGGAAAATTCGAAATAGTTTTTTTCATTTACAATACACAAAAGGCATTTAATTTTTATTTATTTTATCATTATCTTTTCAACGTCATTATATTCTTATCAATTGGTTTTTTTTTTTTTTTTTTTAATTGATAAATCATTCTTTTAAAAACAAAAATTTGTATTTATAATACTCTATCACTGGTTTTTTTTTTTTGTCAAATTTTACTAAAAATAATTTAAACGTCATTTAACTTGAAAACAAAAAATTACAATTACCATTAATGGTAGACTGTTTTATACAGTAAAATATCAACCGAATATTGTGCATTGAAAATATATTTTTTTTCTTTTTTGTATTTATATTATGGCTTGAATAAATATTTAATCGTAATAATTCAATTTGTGGCAAACAAATTAAATAATAAAAATTTAATTAAATAGAATAATTATTATCAATTAATAATAGTAAAAAAAAAAAAAAAAAAAGAATATTATTTACATTTCAAAAAATGTTTTTATAATGTCAGCAATTGGTTGTGGTCGTTTGTAGAGATCAATTGGTGGATCCTCTAATTGAGCATGTTTATCACGCAATTCTTTCCATGTATTTAATATATCAGTGTATTCTAAAATTTTATCAATCTCATCGAGTTCACTGTAAACATGAAGTAATCCACGATAATCATACTCAAGACCACTATAGCTCTTTCCAAACAACTTGAGATCTAGAAAATTATTGTTATCATTTAACATGTGGAAAATTTATTTATGATTTTTATTTTTTAATAATTTTTCAATCTTACTTATTGCGATGCTACGATAATAAAGTTTTTCAGCATCTCGATATCTAGCCATGTGAAAATTATAAAGTGATGCAAGATGACCAATACTCAAACCAACTTCATAATCCTCAGAACCAAGAAGTTCTTCTTTAATGCTAATTGCTTTAAGATGCATAACTTCAGCTTCCTTTTAAAATATATTAATTAGAAAATATAAATTTTTCTTTCATCAAAATACATATTTAATTAAATATTATTTAATAGATACCTTGAATCTTCTCATGCTTTGATACAATCTTCCTAAATTACCATAATGTTTAGCTGTTTGTACATTATGTTCACCAAATGCTGTTTGTGCTAATTTTAATGCTGATAAATGTAAAGATTCAGATTTATGTAATAATTGTTCAGATGTTGCATTATCAAGTGCAATTTCTTCAAGTATAAGTGCTTGTACACGTTTTGCACTAGCCAACATAAGATGTTCTGATGGTAATAATTTTTCCATTATTTCAATGGCTCTTTCAGCATGTTCATTTGCTGGTGTAAATTTACCAGAACTATAATCTTGTACATATAATGCATATGCTAAATCTTCATGTGCAATTGCAACATGTAAATTTGTTTTACCAAATATTTTTTTTCTAATATCAAGTGCTGTTTGATATACAGATACACTATTTTTAATACTATCATAATTTAATAAATAAAAACCATAATCAATTAATACATCACAATATTTTGGATGCTCAGTACCAAATATTTCACGTGATAAATAAACAGCTTGTTTTATTAATAAACCAGCTTTTTTAAATTCACGTTTAACAACACATGATTTTGCTGCTTGTCTTAATACATCAATAATTATTATTGCTGGTAAATTATTTTTTAATTCTGTTAATGCTAATATACTCCATTTATATGCATCATCATATTCACTTCTTATGAAAAATAATACACTAAATTCTGAATATAATGCAGCATGACTACAATCTTTGTATAATACATTTTCCAATTTTTTAGCTGTATTTAATGCTAATCTATGTGTTTCAGCAGCACCATAGAATGAACAATATGCTGCTTGTGAATGTAATAATTTATGACAACAATCTAATATACGACACCAATTATCTGTACTATCATCATCAATTAAACATAAATTACGACATTCAATTAAGACTTTTTCACTTTCTAAATACCATCCAGCATCACTTAAAAAACAACCAAGTTTTAAGCCCAAATTTATTGTATTTTTTTGTAAACATGGCTTTTTTCTAACTTCTAAACAGCATGCACTGTAACTTATTGATAGCTCATTACCAATTTTTGTTCCATGATCCATTAGCGTTTGAAATATTTGTAATAAATGAATTCTTCGATTTCTTACTTTTAACATTCTTGTAAATTTTTCTAAATCACTCAATTCACCACCAAGAAGACATAATCTTCGTTCCTTAAAAAGCTGTTTAAAAAACAAAAACAATATTTTATTATTTGAAGCAAATGACAGTTTAAATATTATTGTTTTTAATATAAGAAAAATTTTTATCAAGTGATAACATTAATCATGTATAAAAAATTGAAAATAATAAAAATTTTTTAATCCAATAATCCTTGATGACAAACAGCTATAAAATTTTATGTTTGAATTGAAAAAAACCAATGTATTTTTTTGTTTTTTTTTTTTTTGGAGCAATTATTGAGTTGTGATTTTGAATTTAAAAATAAAATTATATTTAATACCTGATAATAGATGTCAAAAAAAACACTGTCTGGTAAATAAGTCAAATTTTTTTTATGACTATTAAATTTTGTAGCAACTGCTGAAACACTTAATTGATAAAGACTTTTTGTATCATATCCTTCGGCCATTTTAAGGATGACCCTTCTTGGTAACAACAATTAAATAATTATTAAACCAACAATAAATTGTCACAATAAAAATAAAATATTGTCCTTCAAATAAATTAATTTGAATTTTTCTTAAAAACTTTTTCTCTTTGACAATTTAATAAAAACAAACAATAACCACAAACAAATGAACAATAATTAAACTTTGTTATTTTTTATTTAAAATTTGAAATAATGAAATTTATATTTCTTGTTTAATATAGCCTACTTATTTATGATATTATGCAGCCATATTTGGATCAACTATGTATCAATGTATTACAATTACATGTAATGTTTTTTTTTTTTTTTTAATTTTTTATTTGACACAATCAGAGACGTTTGACTAGGTTAACTTTACTCCAAAATGATGAAAAAAAAGTAAAAATAAAAAAACTAATTGGGGGCGTTCTTTTATTAAAAAAAAATTTTTTTTTTTTTCTCTGAAACACTGAAGTGGGGGGATAGAATTCCAGGCGAAGCCGTTTCTATTTAGCGCTGTTGTCGAGCCTGCGCATCAACAAAAATTTTCAATTCACTTGCGCATTGAGTATTTATTTGAAAATTTAAAAACACATATCAGGAATATTTGTACCTGTGTGACATTGGAAAAATAGATGTTAATTTTAAATTTTTATTAATTTAAATAAAATTATTTGAACAGCCTAAAAACGTCTTTTGTGAATCAACTTTTCATCGTTAAATCTTGTTACATTTACAATCAAATCTTAATACCTGGATTGTCGTTATCAGTTTCAGGATCTCCAATTAATTATATAAATATAAAATCAGTATCATTTCTTGTGACAAATGAATTATTTTTTCTATCTACCAAAACAACACTATATACTTTTCCATTTTCAATTTAAAAAAAAACAATATTTAATTTTTTTTTAATAAAAATAATTTATATCTATAAAATTTAAATTATTAATTATATCAGTGCCTGTGATTATAGTTGTTGTTGGATTAAAACGATGAAACTTAAAACGGTCAATGTCGACAAAATATAATACTTGACTTGCTTCTGATAAATAATAAGGTTCTAATATTTTTTTCTATTACTAGTTTATTATTTACCATTGCATTTGTTTAATGTTTATTAAAATGTTAATTTGATGTTTTTAATTATATTGGAAAGTTATCATCTCTGTCACGTCCAATTGAAAATTCAAAAACTTTTATTTAAATAAATAAATTAAATTAAATCAACAAAATATATATATTCAAAAATGATATAGATAAGGTTGTTGAAATCAAATCATGATTTTATTTCATGAAAAATAAACAAGAAAGAATCATGAAATAAAATAGAAATTAATTTTATTCAATTTTGTTTATCTGAATTAGACTGTATGTGTGTGTGTGTGTGTATGTGTGAGTATGGTGTGATCTGGTGTGATGCGTGGGGGTGTAACTGAAATATTTTTGATTTGGACAAAGGAATGATGAATTAATTGGATCTCTCGTCAGCCATACTCAGCTTTGACACACTCTCCTTATTCCGAATTAATTAATAAATAATCAAATAAATAAATAAAATAAAAACTAAAAATTCTAACAAAGGTGTATAATAGTGAAAAAATAAAGACAAAAGAATAAAAGAAAAAGAAAAAAAATTCTTTTCGTTTTTTCTTTTCTAACGAACTATTGTGTTTCATGTAAGTAAAATTTACTTTTTATATTTTATTTAAAAAAAAAATTGCATTTAATAATATGTTTGTTTATTTAAAATTTATTAAAAATTAAAAATCAATAAAAAAATAAATTATCATAATATTTTTTTAGATTATAAATACAGAAATTTGGCAAATTATTGCGAATATCATTCAAGATGATATTATACATTCATAGAAATTTTTAATTACTCAACAATTATTTGTTCTAAAAATTTAAATTTATTTGTCTCTAGATGTTGCATTTATTATAAAAAATAATTTAAAGATTATTTATACGTGTTCAGCTTTTTATTCATCAATTTATTATAATTATAAATTATAATATTTGATGACACATACATCATTAGTTATAAATTAGGTTAGAATATATTTTCAGATTATATAATATATAATTGTTTATGGTTTATATTATATGGTCGTTCACACTTTTTTATTCATCAGCCACAATTTTTTTTTTTTTCAAACGATGATAATATTAATATTCTACGGCGAATAAATCCAGTAATCATCAATTATTGTAGCTGAAGACAAAATTTAATTGACATACTCAAACAAGACATGTTTTAAATCAATATTTATAAGAGGTTTTTAAATTTTTACCAAAAAGTAACAATTCAAACTATTTATCATAAAATTTTTTTTCTTTTTTTTCATCAATTTCTATTTTATTATAACAGAATAAATAAATAAATAAAGAGACTACAGTGTTTATTGTATACTGTTCGTTGTTAATATTATTCATAATTAAATTTAATTTTTATATTTTTATTTGATGGATTCTTAATATACAAAAAAAAAAATCCAACGTCTCTTTTTTTCAAATAATTATATAGTAATTCCAAAAAGCATTTAATTTTACTGTTTTTTTTTTTTTTTTCAGTAATAAATTCATCAACAATTAATTAATCATGGGTGAAAATAACGAATTCATCTCTTCAGCAATTCATGGAAATCCTGATAATCACAAAGTCATTGAAGAAAAAAAAAAAAAACGGTTAGCAAATTTAGAAATAGCAAGAAGCACATTAAATAAAAAAAAAACTAAATTAACAACAAGTACAATACAACATTGGTTAAATTTTACACTAAAATATAATCCATATCCACATTTAAAATATCCAAATGAAAAATTAGTAGCTGCATTTAAAATTTATTGCAAAAAAGAAAAACACGTTCTACTTGACTATGAAAACTGCAAATTTACTCAATTCAAATCTAGAGTTGTCGAGCAAATTTATAAACCAATAATTGAAGGTAAAAATGATTTTGATCTTTCTGAAAAAGATTTAAAAACAATCTCTGATAAATTTAAAAAGTAAATTTGAAGATTAAAAAATATGAGACAGTCAAAGAAATATTTTACTTAAATCAGCCAACAATTATTGTTTGCAAAACAATGAAAATTTATCGGGTAATATTGTTTTAAATAAATAATTTTTATCCTAAATTTAATATGTTATCTATGTCTATGTAAAAAATCTGGTATTTCATATCTATTTTTCTTTATTTTTTTTCTTTGATAATAATCTGATAAATAATAATTATTTTTAAAAATTATCCTGCAAATATAATTAATAATAATTGTTATTATATTAAACTTCAAATTCCACATTAAAATTTATATGTATTAATAATAAAAAGTAAAAATTACATGTAAAACATATTCAAACTAATTCTACAGCATCTTAAATGATTATTTACAATCAATTAATATATATACATTTAAAAAAAACAAAGAATAAAGCAAATTATTCATGTAATGATAATATCACGATGCTGTGCTTACGAAATAAAATATATGGCTACATATTTAGATATTTTTTAATATAATAATTTTTATGTTATAATAATGTCATGTAACAATTAGTTTTCTTTTTTTTTCCACCTCAAAAATAAACATTTTTTTTTCAACTTTACATCGAATAATAATGCCTGTTTAAATATAAAATTAATTAATGATTATTGCAGCCAATACCAGCTGACCAGTTGCATATTCCACCAACTGGATCAAATGATAAATTAGCTGGACAAGTGTACTCAGTTGGTGTAATTTTTTTATTAGCCATTTGTGTGCATGTTATAAATTTTTTGCAAGATGTTGGATGTGCAAATGTTCCTTGATCTAAACAACCGATTCTTCCAACAGGTGTTATGTAAATTTTATTTTTTAACTCAGGTTTTAATGATAGCTTTGAATCTTCATCAACATAATAATCATAATCAATAATAGCTGCTTGTCTTGGTTTTAATGGTTGATTTATTTTATCAAAAGCATCAATTGTTTTTTGACGTTGTCTTATTGGTTTTGGTGATGATGTTGTTGTTCTCATAATAATTGTTGGTTCAGTTGGCACAAATATTGTTTCAATAAATTGGGATTTTTGATCATCTCTCTCTCTTGTTGATGTATCTTTACCTATCCATAATTTATTGTCTATTAATAATCATCTTGTTTCATTTCACAATAATAATATTGATCGTTAGTACATAATTAAAATAATGATATTAAAAACATAAACATTGTTAAGAAACAAAAAATAAATCAGTGACAGAATGATATGAAGCAAGACGATGATGAGTTATTACGTAGATATTTGAAGAGTCTCTGCACCATCCTGAGACTTAATTTTTTTGTTGAGATGAAGTTGAGTATATTGGTTAGTTGAATGATGTAACAACGTTGAACTTTTTCATAGCTGAGGGATAAAAGTCAATTTAGAGATAATAATATTAATAATAAATAGTAATTATTATTGTTTTTTTTTTCTTTTTAAATTATATAGAGTACCAATGATACCAAATGATAGTGATGATATAGTTTTATAATGATATTTCAAAAAAAAGAAGCAAATATTAAAAATAATTATTATGATGATGTTATTTTTGTTGTAATTAAATAAATAATACCTGTTTGGAATGTGGAGGTGGCTGTTGATGGATCAGCAAGCTCTTGAACACGACTATTTTCATCAAAATATTTATCTGATTTACGTGCATCAATTCTACTGGAGAAACGCTCATCCAAAGTATGACCAACTGTTGTAAAAATTAATTAATTAAATTCAATAATATAAGTATTTATTAATTAAAAATATAAATAAAAATTTACTAACTTTTAATTGGTGATGCTGATGGTCTAATTAATGAAGCTGGTCTTCTTAGCAATACTCGATTATTTTTGATGATTGTTGGAATCTATGAAAATAAATATCCAATAATTTAATAAATATAAATTTTATCAAACATTATTTAATCATGTTAAATGAATTAGATTATGAAAATTAAAAATAGCTAAGCATTATTAATAGAAATTTCTTGTTTTTTTTATATAAACTATATGGTATAGAAATAATTATATATTATTTTAGAAAAAAAATAAGATACGAAGGAAAAGCCAGAAATATTTCTGATGAAGATTCGCACAGTTGTCTATTTATGGCGATTGGTATTATTATTTTTTTTTTTTTTGAGGCATTAAGATACACGTCCTGATCGTTGACGTATGATTGTTAGACCATCCACGTGTTAATTTTTAGCTTGATTTGTTTTTTTGAAAAAAAATTTAAATATATATATTAATGTATAAATAAAATGTATATATTTCAATTTAATTTTTTTATGCTCCAGTTTGATAGCAGAGATTTTATATTTTTGTTTATTTGCAGATGCGGTTTATTTTATTTTTATCCATCTTCCAAATTTGTTTACCATTCCCAGTGTGTTTTATATTTTTGTTTTTGTTGATTTTTTATTTAACAAAACTGACCTCCTGTATAGCTTCGGAATAACTGCTTTCTGCGATGTTCTGATCATCAATTGGTACATTATCTTCTTTACTTTTTGTATTGTTGTTTATATCCAATTGGGAAATATCAGTTGTGAAACTTTGCATGGTTGTAGAAGACGTTTGCACTCGACTACGTGAGGTAGAATTACGACGTTTATTATGAAAAGATATTTTTTTAGTTGAATTATTTACTTGTTTAATTGATGATGATTCTTGGATTAATACAGGAATTTCAATTGTTTGATTTGTATTGTTTGGAGTTTTTAATTGTGATGAACGTTGACGAAATGATTGTCTAGATGATGGCCTTTGTGAACGAGATGTATCTTTAATTTTTGGTCCTTCTTGAAACCTTACTCTTCCACGTGAACGAGAACGAGATCCAATATTTATTTGAGACTGTTCAGTGGTAGTTGTTTCTCCTTCTTTGATATCAATTAAAGTTTTTATTTTATTTATTTCTGTTGTCGTTGATGTATCAGTTTTTTTGGTAACCAACATTGTACTAACATTGGATGTTGTCATTTCTGTTGATTCAGCTGTTATAGGAATTTTTGTATTTTTTTCTATTTTAATTTGATCATGATGAAGACTATTTAATTCATTATCAGCATTATTAGAAAGTTCTGTTGTTTTTATAATTGATATTTCTTCATTTGTAAATTTACTTGAAGGCATAGCTGTTGTTGTTGTTGTTTCAAATATCATTGTGGTTTTATCATCAGCACTATTTTTCTCAGTCGTAATACTTGATAATTTTTCTAAACTTTCGTTTGTTGGAAATTCTGTTGATTTTTCTGATGAAATAATTACATTATTTTCTTGTGATGATGGTGTAATTGTTGTTTCATCAAAATATTTCATCATCAATGTCCACAAAGGAACATCTGTTACTTGATCATGATGAGTTGTTGATATTGTCGATGCTTCATCAGTCTCAGCAAAATTTGTTGTTGTCTTCATATCATTAGATGATTCAAGAGTTGATCCAGCACTTGTTTTTTCAGTTGTTAAATCATCAAATTTATTTTTCATAGTTGTAAAATTTAATTCATCATTGATAATACTCTCAGATGTGTATGGAATTTCAGTGGTTACAAAATTACTTGATAAATTTAATGAATCAATTGTTGTTGGTGTCATTGTAATCATTGTTATTTCATCAATATTTTTTGTAACAAAAAATCCTCTATTAATTCCCGTAGCTGTTGTCAAAGTTGTGGAATTTTTTGTTGGTTTTAATGTTGTGATTGATTCTATATTTGATGATGTTTCATTCAAATCTTTATTTTCAACAGTATAAATTTTTGAAGTTACTCTTCTTCTTGATATATTTTGTTTTACAGTCTCTTCAGTATTAATATTATCTCTTAATCCTCGTTTTCTTGGCTTTGAATCATTCAAAAGTCTACGACTTTTTGATACTCTATAATTTTCAATTTTATTAAAACCACTATCTTCTTCATTATCATCTTGCTCAAGAACTTGAATTCTCAGTATATTTTTTTTATTATTTGGTATTAAAACACCATCTGGTAAATTTAAAAATGCAAATTGATGATTATTATCACTTTCAGAATCTCCAAAACCAAGAATTTTAACTGGTACTTTTTTACCATGATTATTTTTATTTGAAAAATAATTTTTAGCATTATGTGATGTTTGTAATTTTTTTTCTTCATTTAATTTAACACTAGGCACGTCATTCAGGTCATTATTATTTTGATAAATTGGCGAACTTGTTGTGCCAGAAGTAGCAACAGCACTGTTGTCAGTATAAATAAATTCACCAATTAGCTGCTTGAGAGTTGGTAGTTCATGACTTTTCTGCTTGACCTGAAAAATTTTATTTTCCCATTGTTTTGTTTTTTTTTAATTTAATAATTTAACTATCTAAGAAGAGTTTGATTGAAGCATACAATAGATAAACGACTCTTTCGACGTTCAAGGTCGAGATTTTGGTCGTCAAGTTTATTTTTTTATTATAAATATAATAAGCATAGCTCGTGATGATTATCAGTTTATCATGGCAATCGTTTTTATTTGTACATAGTTTATTTATTTTAGTTATTTTGGTTTTTGTGTTTTTATTTTTTTAATGATGTATGATATGGTCTATCGTGATTATGACGATGATGAAATGTAAGTTGTTGTTGTTGTTGTGTTTTTTTTTTTGTATAACAATCTACGTTTGGTGAGCATAACCAGGAAGATTGTTGAATACTGATTCTATTTGAATTGTTGATGAATCAATTGATGGCTCTGTCATGAAATAACGTGCTCGACGACGGGAAAATACCCTTTCGATTGGCAACGTTGATTTTTCGTGAGATCGCTCAGTTGATTCATGAATGTCATTTGATATAATATGTATTGAACTTGATCCATTATTATCTAGGATATCAAATTTTTCAAATGGAATTTTTTTAGATCTTATATGTGATGATATTATTGTTTCAATTGAAATTTTTTGTCTCTCAGTTGTATCTGATTCCATAATGGATGTAACAAGTCTTGTAATTGGAATGGGTGAATTTGTTGTGGATATATACTGATATGATTTTGGTGTTGTTGTGTAAGTTTGTGATTTTCTTTGTTTAGCATTAGCAAAATAATCAAATTTTTTAGCTGCTAATTGATTTTCAACAAGTGAATTTTCAGTTGTTGTTGTTGTTGTTGTTGTTGTTGAATGACGAGGATAAGAACGATTTTTTGTTTGATTATTTTGTAATGATATATTGTTGATTGTAAATATCTTGTCTTTATTAGATATTGGTAATTTTGAAATTGAAATTGATGGTTTTTTTGTTACATTATCGTCATTTGTAATTTCATAGTTATTAGATATTAAGTAAGTTCTACCTTCCCGAAAATCTACAGAACTATCTATTTTTTCTGATATTTTATCAGGATAAATATCAGTATTAATAGTAATAGTAGTAGTAGGAATAGTTGATGATAGATCAGATGGATAGATAGGAGTCAATAAAAATGAATTTGAAGTTGTAATTGGAGTTGAAGTAGAAGTAAAAGAAGTTAACTCGCTTGATAAGTTTTTGACTTCTTGGCTTATAACAGGATCATTTGATTCTTGTGTTACCTCAGGAATTTTTTCAGGTTCTTCAATGTTATCATAAGAAGTTGTAGTATCATATTTGATTGTTAAATTTTCATCTCCATGACTTGGGACAGAAATTTTGGAATCTTCTATTACCTCAGGAATTTCAGGTTCATCATGTGAATTATTGGTATTATTATTATTAATTTCTGATTCATCATCAGGAGTCTTGGATGTTGTGGATGTTGTGGGAACTGGTCTTCGTCGTACAAATAAACTTTTTCTACGATTATTATTTTTATTAGTTTCTAATGGTTCTTCTGTTGGACGATTTTGATTTTTTAAAATTCCAAAACGACGTCCTACAGTTGAGGAACTTATAGGAGCATTGGTTGTAGTTGATGTTGATATGGATAATGGTCGTTTTCGAATAAATTTTCGTTTTACAAAACGTGTTGTAGAATCAGGAGATACAGTTGTTACGGAAATTTTGGAATTAACAATTGGAATAATAGTTTCATCTTTAATTTTTTCAGTTGTTGTTGATATAATTTTACTGTCTTCTTGTAATGTTGTTATTTCATCTTCTGGCTCTTCAGGTACTGTTGTAAAATCAACTAAATCAATTAACGTTATTGGTAGAATTGTCGTTTGCTCTGAAAGTAAAATTGAAGAATCTGTTGTCATTTCATCTTCATTAGCATTATCAGTCATTGTATCTTGAAGAGTCGTCATAAAAGTTGTTGAATTTATTTCATACTCAGTTGTGCCAATGTCAACCTGTGATGAATTGTATTCCTTGTTTTTTTCAATCAACAAATCTTGTTCATGAGAATTCATTTGTACCTCATCAGACGAGGATGAATTGTTATTTGTTTCATTGATAACAGGACGAATCCTTTTGAGAATTTTAAGTCTTCGATGAGGATTTTCACTTGGTTCATCATTAGTTACTGGTGTTGCATCAGTCGTTGTAGTCACAGGTCTTCGTCTCAATGTCACACGTTTTCTAATTGGTTTAGCCTCCTCAGCAGTTCCATCATTTTCTCCTGATGTCACTTCAGTATCTGTATCTTCTAAATCAATATTATTCATTGCAATTGTTGTTAATATTGATTCAGTTATATTTAATTTATTATTTTTATTTTCTGTTGGTTTATCAAGATCTGTTGATGTTGCTGCTGTTGTTGATGATGATGCTAAAGTAAAACTTGTTTCTGGTCTAATTGTATCACTCTCTAACGTCAACGACTCAATAACATTAAGCTCAATTTTTGTTTCTGGAATATTATCATCTGGCGTTTTAAATACACGTATATTTTTTATATTTTTTTCATCAATATTATTATCATTATTTGTAGATTTAGAACGTGCAAATTGTGAAGAAAGATCAGAGTTATTATCTTGAGCAATTCTTATGATAGGACTATCACTTACATCAGATATTTTTGATTTAAGAATAACACGACGTTTTGAAGCTCCAGTTGATTGATCAATTGGAGTTCCAGTTGGTCTACCTCGTCTTCTTGATGATAAATTTTTAGGTTTATCATCAATTATTTCGGTTGTTGTTGTATCTAAATTTTTTGTTATTTTTGATGATAATCTAGTTCTAGTTTTTTTATTATTATTTTTTTCAGTTGTTGATGTTAATGGAGATGTTGTTGTATATTTAATTGTATTTTTTCGTCTTCCATTGAATCTTGAAACTTCAGATGTACTTGGTACATCAATTTCTTCATTATCAAGAATATTATCATCGGATCGGGGATTAATTGTTGTTCTTACGCGTTTTGCAAACGAATTCAACGGCCGTGCAAAGTTTCTCGTTGGTCTATTACTCACCTTTGTTCTACTTGATTCTGTATAACTTGGCTGGATTGTTGTTGTACTCGTTGTTGTTGTTGTTGTTGGTCGTCCTCTTCTTGATACTCCATATGGTCGTGATGGATTTACTGGGCTTGTTGATGATTTAAATAATGTTGTTGATTTTGTACTTGCAAGAGCTGGAAGTGTTGTCAATAAAATTTCAGTTACTGAATTATCAACAAGTTGAACTGATGGCTCAGTTACTGATATTTTTTCTTCAATTGAATCCATTGAAGTTAATATAAATTCTTCTGTTGAAGATGTCGGAATTGTTGTTGATTGTACAATTGAAATAAATTGATTTTTTGAAATTTCAGGCTCCAAAGATGTTGATTCAATTGGAGACTCGTTGACTGGTTTTATATCCTCAACTGAAGACTCACTGGATTTTAATGTTGTGCTTCTAAAATTATGTGTATTTTTGTACCTAAAAAAAATACAATCGTTATTAAAAAAACGTAGAAAAATTCACAGATAATATTTTCATTATTTTAAATATTTATAATTGAAATTTAAAATAAATTTCATCATTAAATAATAGAAACCTAGATTTCTGAACAGGTTGTTCCTTTGACATAACTTCTTCTTCTTCTTTCGAGATACTATCCTCACTTTCAATGCTAAAAAATAATTATTTTTCCATTAAAACAAATATAATTAATAATATTTTTAATAGTAATAATTTATTACTAATAAATAATAATAAAAATTTAATTTACTTGTCATATCTTTCTTGGCTTAAAAATTTAGATGGAGGCTCATCCCTAGATTCATTTTTATCATCAAGATCATTTTCATTTCTAAAAATAGAATAAAATTAAATTACAGCTGTTTACATATTAATATAAAAATTTCTATTTACATTCTTTGATAATTTCTTGCTTGCGCAATAGGAATTTTTATAGACTTATGACGTCATATACTAGATTTATATATTTTTTTTATTTTCATAATTTTCATATATGAATATTAAATTGTCATATATGAAATATGAAAATTTGTAGAAGGTCATTGCTTTCAAGTGAAAGTAAAAATAACTATTTTTCATCAAGTGATATGAACTTCAAAAAATAATATGAAATAAACATGACAATATTTACAATGTTGCATATTATTCGACAGGTCAAATACCATCGAGATATTAATTTCAGAAAATTCAACATTTCGCAATTCAATAAAAGAGAAAGTATTCTCAACATTATTATCATTATAAACTCTCTCGAATTTTTTAGTATGAAAATTATTAATTTATTTGATTTAAAACTGTATTATCAAATTAAAAAAAAAAAAAAGTTAAAAAAGTATCATCAATATTTTGTTTAAAATATATGAAAAATAAAAAATATTCTTACGCAGGTGTTGTTGGCCTTGAACGTCGTATATTAACATAACTTGGAGATACTTTTTTAGTTGATGATTGATTCTCAATATGGTCTGGTAAATTGCTGATCTCACTGTCATCAGTAGATGCAACATCATCATTATCTTGTTGTTTTTCATCAGATATTGTATCTTCTTTTTCATCATCAGAATTATCATATACAGTTGTTGTTTTTTGACGTTCAATTGTAACATATTGTGGTTTACCAATTCTTCTTCGACTTTTAACTTCAGGTATATCATCAAGACCTTCAAATTGTGAATTACCTGGAGCATTTTTTACTGTATTTAATTTTGTTGTTGTAGTTGTTGTTGTTCTTGGACTTGTTACACCAAAACTACCACTAAATCTTGTTGCTTGACGACTTAATACTCGTTCATATAAACTTCTTGTTATTGTTGCTGGTGTCATTTTATCATTACCTTCAGCTTTATCTTTACCTTGATAATTTAATTGTTTTTCTAATTGTTCTAAACCACCAGCTTTTTTTATTAAATCAATTAATTCTTTAATAACACGTGGATCTTCTTCATCCTCAAAATTAAATTCTTTTTCAGTTGTTTTTATTATTCTTGATGGAATTGTAGTGATTGTTTGAGTTTCTGTTGTTGTTGTTGCATCTGTAGTTGTTGTGGATGATGTTGTTGTTGGTCTACTTCGATTGATTGTTTTATACTGATGTGGCTTTGATGTTGTACTTACAGGAATTTCATCATCAATTTCTTCAGCAGTATTAATATCATCGTCTTCAAGTTCTTCATCATCATCATTTTCTTCTTCTTCTTCGTTTGATATTGATTCAGGTGTCGTTGTTGTACGACGTGTTGTTGGTGCTTTTGTTGTTGTCGTTGTTGTCGCCGCAGTATTGGCCTTGGGGCATATAACATTTCTTGGATAATCACAAGAATCTGCTGCCTTATTAAAAACAAGTCCTAAAAAAAATCATAAATTTTATTTTATACATTTTTTTCATTTTTTAAATAAAGATAATTTACCTGATGGACAAGTAAATGCATGTGCAACAACACCTAAACCTCCAGGACCACTATCTAAACACCAAAAATATTTTTTACAATCTCGAGGATGTGAAAAAAATCCTTCATCTTCACATTTGAAATCTGGAATTTAATAAAATACATATAATAATGTAATTTATATTCTTGAATATAAGAATGTTTGTTGAAAAACTTGTTTTTTTTATTAACTTGTCTATCATTTAATCCTTTATCAATAATAATATTCAAAATAAAAGAAAAACCAACAAAACAATAATTTAATATTAATTAAAATAAATTATAATTACCACTTCCAGGATCAGGTGTTGTTGGTGGTTCTGGAGTTGTTAATTTATTACTATCTGATGACTCAGTTTGTTCATTTTTTTTCTGTTCTTTTCTACGACTGCTTGAACGACTTCTTGTTCTTGTTTTTACATGATTTTTATTTGACTTATCATTGACTTGTTCATTACTCTCAGAATTATCTTGTTGATCAATTTGACCTCTATCACGTGATTTAGATTTATTATCATTTGGTCTTGATACAATTCTTTTTCTTGTTGGATGAATTTTATTAGATTTCTTTTGATTTGAATTTGATTTACGATTTACAATATCTTCATCATCAGTCTGTTTATTATTTGTTTGATTTTTAATTTTTTTTTGATTAACAATTGTTTTAGTTTTTTGAACTGATTGATTACCTTTTATATTACCAGTTAATAATGTTTCTTTAGCAGCTTCAATAAGTGGATATGGTCTACCATGACATTTACCACGAAAATCATCATTATCAATTGACCAAAACATAATACCACCAAGTTTTTTTTCAATAGCATATAATGCTTTAATACGTACAATATTTTCATCATCATAACCAACCCATTGATTACCTTTAAATGCATATGGTCCCATGGCTTTTGAATTTGGCTGTACAACTTCCCAATCATTTGATTTATCAATATTTTCACATATTTCATAATAAGCAAGATAACCTTTTTCTCTTGTTGCATCACCTTCTTCACCTGGTCCTTCAGCTGGTGAACCAATTTCAGTTGATTCATCATTTATTAATGTATATGATCTACCATATGTCGGTATACCCAATACAATTTTATTTGATGATACATCATGTTTTAATAAATAATTCATTGTAAAATCAATTGTCAATTCTGCATCAAAATTATATTCATTATCTTCTTCTAAACCATATAATGGAGCATGATGATTAACTGATGGTTCAAATGCTGAATGATAATCATATGATAGTAAATTAAAAAAATCTAAATATTCATTTAATTTTGGTAAATCATATCCTTTTTCAAGATATTCAATTCCAGCTGGTATTGCCATTGATAGTAATAATCTTGGTCTACCAGTTTTTGATGATTCACGTTCAAATTCTTCACGAAGTTCTTGTACAAGATCAGCATAATTATTTTTATCTCTTGGTTTTCCTCCATCTCTAAATGATGGATATTCCCAATCAAGATCAAGACCATCAAAATGATTTTGTCGTAAAAATTTTACTGAATTTTTAACAAGTTCTTTACGACGATTTGGATCAGCAACCATTGATGAAAATCTACTTGAACCTTCATTCCAACCACCAATTGCTAGCATTGTTTTTAAATTTTTATTATATGTTTTGAGACCAGTAAACTTTGCATAACCACCTGTAATATTATATTTATTTAATAATAGTTATTATTAGATTTATTTTTATGATATATATTACATACCTTTTTCAATATCTTGATATTTATCAAATGGTTTTAGTGTATTTTCTTTAGTAAAACCACCAAATGCATAAATAAGATGTGTGCATAAATATGGATTAATATTTTGTGGTGAATATTTTGCTGTTCCAGGTCTGTATACTGACCAATTTGTATAATAACAAACCACTCTTTGCTCAGCGTTGCCTGAGCAAAATTAAATATTTAATTTTTAATAAATTTATATTTTTATTCTTATAATCTCATGGATTGGATGGAGTATTATTTTAGGTTTTATTTATTGTGATAGTAATGAATAATAATTTTATAATGATAAGGAAATTGTAGAATAATATTCAATTATTTATAAATGAAAAAAATAATGATGAACACTTACCATATTCAAGGCCAGCCAACAAGATTGCTAGCCAAAGAGCAAACGCCATTCCTCCAGTTTTCTGAGATAAATAAAAAAATAAACAAAAAATCAATAATTTATAATAAAAATAAATGTAATTTTTTTAGTTTATAATAATGATTTTTTGTTATTATTTTTCAAGTTTTATTATCAAAATTAATTATACAAATAAATTGACATTTTAAAAAATTATTTGCAAAAAAAAAAAATCATAATTTATTTATCTTTTTTGATATTGCAGTCGGTGAAGTGTGTAATGGCATAAGTATCTTAGACCGTGATGGCAAAATAATATAAAAAATTATAAATAAATAATTCAATTCTCTTTTTACAATTAGAATTTTTCGATTGACTTATTTTTTGCATTGGATTTGCAAACTATCAACTTATTTATATATAATAAATTTTAATAATAATTAACTTTGAAAAATAATAATTAACAATTAAAATTATAAACGTATTTATCTGAAAATTTTTTATAACAACAATTGACATTTTTACTGACGAAATACAAAACAAACTCAATCGAAAAAGTCCAATTATAAATGTGTAGAATCGAAATTAGTTTAAATTTTTATTTACATCTAAACTAAGTAAATATTTTCTGCTGTATTGCTGTTATATAAAAAGGATTATTAAGTTAGTAAGACGAAAATACTGTCATTAAATTATTAACTATATTATTGATAGATAAATTGAAAAAAAAATCGCGTATTAGAACAGGAAATGATACACCTGGTTGCGATCAGTTACAAATATTCATTGTATACTGCAAATCCCGTAACTAAATTCATACAGCCAAGCCCTTAATGTTTACCAATGATTCAGAATAAAATCATGAATAAATAAAACGGATGTAAAATATATACTTAAATTGTATCTTTAACCGATCGCGAAAAACTATCACGTATCGAAGAAAACGTGTGACGTCGGCGCAACGGTTTTTTCCACTCGGGAATTTTATATCGACTTGTTACTAACGAAATACTGTCATGTCGCTAATGTACTATTGAAAAACATTGAAAATAATTTAATTTAAAATGAAATAAATACTTAATTATATACAGTGGAGATAAATAATATTATGAAAATTGTCAAAGACATCCGACAGACTCAGGAATTTTGGGATATTAATTAATTTATTGAGACATAGTAGAGCACACTGATGTCGTTCGATGCTCTGGCACTCCTCTTTCGTTATGCAACGTACGTAAAGAGAAAGCAAAAAAATAAATAATTTAAAAAAAAAATGAAAGAAGGAACGAGCAAGTAAGTATATATAATAAGTCGCTTGACTTTCTTTGGAACCGGCATTTTTCGAGTACGAAATATATAATCGCATTTTTTTTTTTAATTACAAGTTGTATTACAGATTGAAGTGTTAGCTATCAAATAGCTATATTATTTATTATAATGATATATATAAAATAATTTCATTTTTCCTTTTTAATTTCGTAAATAAAATTGTCTTTTTTTTTTTTTTAATTAAATAATATTTTTTTATTCTCAGAGAGAAAAAGAGCATTTTGTAATATCTAATAATTGACATGAGAAATATTTAAATAAATAATTGTAATGGCTATTGGTTATGTGAAATATTTAAATAAATAATTGTAATGGTTATTAGTTATTTGAATTATTATTTTAAATTTTATTTCGATATTTAGAATAATTTTTAATCACGAGTTTTTTTTTATTTCGATGTTCAATTAACACTTTTGTTCATACAAGAGTTTAATTGTAATGATTTTATAATAACTACAGTTTTTATTAAATTGAATGAATTTATGTATGTATATGAATTATGATTAAAATAATACATGATGATTTGATACGCCTTATGTATCTTAACCGTTGATATTGTGGTTTTTTCCACAAACTTGTTGTGGATATTGTTGGCAGATTAAATACACAATATTTTAAATGAGTCAGTTGCAATCTATTCTTATTCATTATCCTTATTGTATTGGGAAAAATAAAGCTGATTTTTCATGTAGAAAATATATAAGTTTATGTGAATATTTTTATTAAAAAAGTTTAAGCACAATTTAATTGTCCTGAAAAGTTGATGATACTTTTAAATTAGACTTGTCAAATAGTTATACACGTTATGTCAAAATTTCATGACGATTTTCCGGCTAGTTCAAAAAATATTTTTTGTTAAAATTAATAAATTTTAGCATGTACGTAAATTAATTTTTCAAATATTCATATTACAAAGATATTAATTGAAAAATAAAATAGTCACTTTGCTGACTAGTCTATGAAGTGTTTACCAAAATAAAGAAAAAAAAAAAAGCATAATGAAAATAATTCAGGGCCATACGTGATGCCTCACATTGGAGAAGCAAAAATTTTCTATTTTTTCTTTATTTATTTACTAATTGATATTTTTCAATCAGCTCAATAATTTATTATATCCAATTTTCTATCATCAAAATTTTCCACCAATAAAATTCCATCACAGTAAAAGCCTTATATTTTTTTGATACAGCCCCATTCTCTCAAACTTCCTCAATATCAAAAAACACTTCAAGTAAAATTATATAAACTTTAAATAATTTTTCGTTTGTTTTTCTTTAACTTGCTATTATTATTATTATTATTTAAAATTTTTAATTTTTACATTCACCCAAGAGAAATATTTAAACAGTAGTTTTCATCATCATCTTGATAATATAATTAATTTAAACTAAAGAAAAGACTTGACGATGAGTTTCTTGCTCAAACTGTTTGATGGTTTTTGTTTTTTATAAAATTACTTTACAATATTATAAGGCATTTACTTTTGATACAACAAACTTCTTTGAAAATATTTTTTACAAGAGTTTATAGGTATATATTGTTTATCAATCTTTTATAAAGATAAAATTTTTATGGTGTGTATGTAACTGGTTTTTGTCATTTTTCAAAACAATAAAGATAATCCAGTGTCATTTATTAACCCTGGAATGCAACTTAAAGAATCCGGTTTCAATCGTTTTCACATTTTTTTTGTATTTTATTTGTTTAGAATAATATCAATAAAAAAAGAAGAGAACCTCGATTGAGAAGGGTTGTTGTATGCATATTTGTGAATGTATATAAATGACCTTTCGAACTGGTCTGTTGTTTCTATTAAAAGCAGCCAGAATGCATATACGAAGACTCAAGGTTATTCAAGTTGTCTCGTATATCTTTCAATAAAAACAGAGCAAAGTGAATGAAAGTAAAAAAATAAATAATAAATATAAAAAAAAGAATACAGCATGAAAACGAAAAAAAAAAATATCTGAGTATAATTTAATACAGAAATTTGCATCTTTCATCGATAATATGATTTCTTTTGAAATTTAATTTATAATCAATTCATTGATCTCACAAATGTAAAATCAAAATTGCCTTTGGATATTTATTTGACTCACTTTTACTTTTACCCCGTTAATCAATACTTAAAACCCAAACCAACTAAATAATTTTTAAATAAAAAAAATATTTTTAATATCCAAATAAATGAATAGAAATGTTTTTTTTCTTTTATAATTTCGAAATTGAAATTCTCAACAATATCACTACGTGATTTGCATGAAATTTAGGATAGAGAAAATCAATGTACATAAATGTAGTGAATAAAAATATATAAAAAAAAATGAAAACTTCATTGAAGATGTTGTTCACATGAAATTAGAAATTTAACAAATTAAATTAAATAATAAATAAACAGGAATTTGATATTTTACAATATGAAGTTTAATAAAAAAAAAAAATATATAAAAGGTCAGACAGCTGACCATCTCTCTTCTTTCTCTCATTTAGCTACAACTTTCGTTGTCGTTATTCAGTGTACACTTTCAAGGTATACCTGCATCGACCTCGATCGAAATTTTTTCGAAAGGTCGATGTAATATAAAAATAACTTGTCAATTTAAAACAAAAAATTTTTACATTTAAACTTGCAATATATAAGTTCGAATAAAAAAGAAATTAAATTCTCAATTTTATATACAATATAAATGTCAAATATATTTATCAGCTAGTGATATTTACTGTAGACCTTTATGAGTCACACAGTGATCTTCCTTGATTTATAAATTATTTTAAAAAAATCATGCTTTCACTATCCATAGGTATACGTCAACATGTATCAATACACACACGTGGACGATAGACAACTACTTTTCTTTTCCTCGAAAGCAGTACACTAGTAATCACCAACATTTTTTTTTTCTTTAATTTTTTTTTATTTAACATATTTATTTTTTTATCTCATTAGACTGTATTAATAAAAATTTCATTCATTTTCTAAACTGTGTTCATATATATTTATTTGTCCTACAAAATTCAAATAATTTACTTTGATATTTAACGTCAGTTTGAATACTTGTAATTACAATTTAAAAAAAAAAATATATATATATTTTAGTAATGAATTTTTAGTTCAATTCTTTTTTTTTTTTTTATAGCTACCTGAATGAACCTGTGTAACTGTAAATGATCAAGTCATATTGCTCAATAACTCATCAGAATAATAATTTTTTTTTTATGAATTTATAATTTATATTCCCAAGTTAGTTGCATACAATAAAAAAACAATAATTTTTTTTTTTTCTAATTCCCACAGTTTATTGCAATTATAATAGATATTTTATTTTATTTTTTTTTTTCATTAACTTTTTAATTTAATATATAAATTGTTTTTTTTTCTAATTTATTTTTATGTTTCTGTGATGATTTTTTGATTTTTTAAATATCAAAATTGCATTATGGAATTTCCGGAACATTCTTGAGACTTGTAAATTTTTAAATTGGCATTTTTCCATTTATGTGAATTGTAACTACATATGGATAGTTGAATTATCCTTCCAAGGCTATTGAAAGTTCATCCAACTGATACATATTATATATATTTGAATTTTTTAAATTAAAAACATTTTTTCTTTTTTCATATACACATGCCTGAGCATTGCGTGTAATTTATTAAAAATTAAATAACATTATTTGCAGTAGAAAAATAAAATATATTAACTTTTTTTTTTTTTTCAAATGATGAGTAATTTAAATTAAATAAAATATTTTAATTATCTTACCCAATAATACATTTATATAAATATAATTTTCCTTTTAATGTCAACAGGTTTTTTCAGACATTTGCAATCCACAAAAATAAACACACACTTTCTTTCATTACACAAATTAATTACGAAATAAAACAAACTATTTAAAATTTCTAAGTAATATCATTTATTGATATATTAGTTAGATTTTTATTTTTCAATTGAATAAATTGGAAGTTTAATTTTTTAAAATTGAGAGAATATAGTTTGGATGTTTGTATTCATCGAGGTACTTTACAGAACTGTTACTTTCATGGGTATTTGCTGCCGGTTAGACTCCACCTTTACAAGAACCCCACTATTTAGGACAGAATCCTGTCTGTTTCACTCGACTGTGCAACAGTACAGTGAGCAAAAAAAAAAAAAAAAACNAAAAAAAAATACAGGACACTATCAAGACATTATTCATAGAGGTGAAAGGAAGATATTTATTCTTCATATGATATATACATTTCATTAGTAACTTGTTCACTTGTTACAATTATTCTTAATATTATTAATTTTTTTTTTTTTTTCAATCTACATCTGTTGAACATGATGAATTTGTTTTTTAAAAAATTTATACATTAAAATTTTTAACATGAAAAGATGCAATTTAAAAATATTATTTATCATTAATTATAATTTAGAAAATATAAAATAAATTTGTATATTAAATTCTAGAAATTAATACTTAATTGTATTCAACAAAAAAAAAAGAAAAAGTCTTGATACGCGATATAAGAAGCTAGACATTTTTAAGGTGGGAAAATGAATGCATCGGGTGTTTATTTTTTTAAATATAATATTTTTATTCGAATGATTTATAATAAAAAAAACTAAATTACAAAATTAATCACATTAATATTGAGAAATTCGAAATTTTTTCTTTATCGAAATTTATGAAATTTATTTTATTTTTGATTATGTTATTTTTTATTTTTTTTATATAATATAATTTGGTGTGAATTTTGGAACTTATTTAAAAATGAGGGAAAATTATTTGTATGATTTTGTACAGAGTTATTTGATTACTGTAGTGATTTTACTGTTTGCTTTCTAATATTGTTTATGTGTTCCACGATGTCTAGACTCCCTCTCCGATAAATCATTGATCATACAAATTGAATATATTGCATTAAAATAATGCCAAATATCATTGAAAACAAAACAAACTATGAGAAAGTCAAGAGTCATAATTATTTTTTAATATAAAACATCTAAAGTCTCAAAATTAGTAAAAATATTCAACAACACTCTTAGTGTTTGTAATAAATTATTCGTAATATAAGCTATAACTAATAACAGTAATTATTTAATCATAAAAAAAAATAATGATAGCAACATCAACTTATCATCGTAAAATTCTTTTTATAAACAATAAAAAATTTATGGTCCAAGTTGATTTTTCAAATATAAAAACAAAGAATCTCTGTTTATTAAAATCTAATAAGTGACCCAAAAATTATTTCCACATTTTGTAATAATTGTTTAAAATAGAAAAAATAAATTTATAAAGTACATGTTAATTAAGAAAATATATTTGATAAATATTTAATATAAAAAAATGCATGAAATAAAAATAATAGAAGTAAACAAATATCTCAAAAATTTATTTAAATTTATTTCAAAAATTAAATGACAAAATTTATATCAACAATTAATATTGTTGTTATAATATTTACATTGTATAATTTATTAAATTTTTATTATTCAGCAGATAAACCAACAGATTCAGGATCTAAAACAGCTTTTTTACTTCTCTTTGTTGGTGCTTCACCTGAAATAATTAACGATGTCATTGTTTAAAATTTATTTGTTCAAATAATTAATTGATAAGACAAAAAAAAATAGATATTTTATAGTCACATATTTAATTTATTACCTTGGTGAAAATGTTTTGCAGTTCGCTTTCTATTATCTTCCACGTCTTCCTCAAGTGCAGCCCATTCTAGGTTCAATCTTCGTCCATACAAATGAGTACTTTTACTGAGTGCTTCAAAAGCACGCTGAAAAAAACAAGGTCACGTGTTATTTTATTTATATTATTGTGATTTTTTTTTGTTTTTTTAAAAGAGAGAAAGAAAGTGAAGATTTAACATACCCCTGCTTGTTCTTTTGTATGATATTCAACAAAACCAAAACCACGATGTCTTCCATCTTCACCGTATTTTTTTGGTAAACGTGTTGATTTTATTTCACCAAATGCACTGTTAATAAAATTCAAAATAATTTATTAAATATTATCAATCAATTTTTGTGTTAATTTTTAAAACTTACTTGAATAATTCTTTTATTTCCTTAGTAGTTGCTTGGAATGGTATATTTCTAACCATAATTATTGAACTAGATTGTTTTCCAATCTTTGATGTCTTTCTAGTTGTTTTAACATCAGTTCTATAAAAAAAAAAAAAATATTAATATTTAATTTTTTAAATTATTATAAAGCTAATTAAATTAATAATAATAACTTACGTTAATGTTCTTTCTGATCTTTTTAATTCCAATGTTTTACCATCAAATTCTGTCATTTGTAAATCTTTCAATGCTTTGTCAGCATCTGCTTTGCATTTATATCTAACAAATGCATATCCCATTGATAATTTTTCACCTGGATTTTGTGGATCTTTTTTTTTAGCAACTGTTGCATATTGTAGTGGTCCACATTTACTAAAGTATTCATTTAACATGTCATCAGTTGTTGTAAAATTAATATTTTTAACGAATAAAGTTGTGTCTTGTTCAGGCTCATCTTCATCCTCATCTTTAACTGTTTCATTTTTCATTTCAGTTGTTGTTGATTCATCAGATGTTTTATTTGGAATATCAGTATCATTATTATTTTCACTTGGTTTACGATTGCTTGGTGTTAAACTATTATCAGGTGCTAATTCAAGATACAATGGAAGATGTTTAAATTTAGTATAGGCTAATTTTGTAATGGCTTTTCTAGCTTCAGATGGTTCTAAATATTCAACAAGAGCTGTTACACCAGATGGTGGCATAATAACACGACCAAGTTCACCATGTTTTGCAAATATTTCTCTAATTTCATAAACTTTTGTATTTGGTGGTAAATTTTTAACAAGAATAATTGTTTTAGATCTTTTAGTTGGTGCTTGATTAAATGCATCTAATTTAACACCATTATCTTCTAAAAATTTTTTTGTTTCTTCTACTAATTGTGTTTCACCAAGAGCAAGTCTAACAGCAACACTTGTACCATCACTCTCTTCGAGAATCTTTTCTTTAGTTGTATTATATGTTGATGCAATTGCATCAACAACAGCATTTTGTCCAAGAAATAATGTATTCCAATTGTGTGATGAATGTACTGTTGCTTTTTGTTTTAAATCTTTTTTTTCTTTAAATGATAAACCTTCTTTTTCAAGTTGATCTGTTAATGATGGTGGTGCTTTACCTGGTAAAATATGTAAAAGTCTACCATTTAATGTTGAACCATCTAATTCAGTAAATGCTTTAACAGCATGTTCTGGCATCATAAATGTTACTGTTCCAAAACCTTTTGGTTTTCTTGTTACTTTGTCAATTGGTAAATTTACTTCTACAAGTGTTCCATATTTTTCAAATAAGGTTCTAACATCATCTTCAGTTGTTGTGTATGATAAATTTCTAATATACATTCTTCCAGATTCACCAATTTCTTCAACATCTTTTAATGCATCAGCTTGTGCTTTCCATCGACAATTTTCATCTTCATTTTTTATATTTTTATCATCTTGTTCTTTTTCACCATCATATTTTGTTATTAATAAACGTTTACCTTCTAAAAAACTTTTATTTTTAATCAATGCTTGATTCATTATTTTTTCAGTTTTAAATCCAACATAAGCTATACCCTTTATTTTTTGTGGTACACGAATTGATTTTGCTTTTAATGGTTTGAAAAATTCTTTAATATGTTTTTTTTTATGATTATATCCTAAACCACGTATTTTAACTGTAAAAAATTTTTTAATTTCACGATCTTTTTTTTCTTTAATTGGTTTAACATTTTCACTGTCATCTGGTTGACTTTTTTTCTTTAATGCTTGCATATATTCAAGATCACTTATTTTTTTATTTGCTAATTTTTCTTCTTTAATGTCTTCATTGTCTTTATTGTCCTCATTGTCTTTTGTACTTTCATTATCATCAGCATCATCATCATCCTTGTCATCGTCATTTGATGAATCTTCATTTTCAGATTTTGTTTTTTTAATTGTATTGTTAATTAATATTTTTTCAACATTAGAGACTTGATGACTTTCAAGAAATTCATTGAAAAGTGGATCATTGATATGCTAAAATTATAATATTATTAATATACATTTTAAAAATCTAATTATTGTAAAAATCTTATAAATACCTTTTCTAATGCTTCTTTAACTTCATTATTTTCTTCAATTTTTTTATCTTTTTTTTTCTTAGATTTCTTTTCTTTTTCTGTACTTTTTTTAGACTCACTACTAATTTTTTGGGCATTTTTTTCATAAGCACTACTGTCTGGTGCATATTTACTCCAAGATTTGGGCTTATTGGCATCACCTATCAATAAAATAACAATTAAAATAATTAAATAATAAATTACAATTTTTTTAATATTAAAATTTTACCTAAATCAGAACTTTTTTCCACTTTAATTTTTTGGGCATTAATGTAAGTTCCATTAAAGTATTCAAGAGCTACATTTGCCTCTTCCTCTGTTTTATATCCAACAAATCCAAAATGACGAAATTTTCCATCTTGAGTGTATTTTAATTGTACATCAGTTACAACACCTTTTTGACTAAATAATTCTTTTATTTTAGTCTCTGTAACCTAAAAAAAAACAAACAAGAAAATTATAAAAAACTATTATTGTTTGTAATTAAAATAATGATTCATGTTGTTTTTATAATAATACTTACGTTGTTTGGTAATTGTTTAATAATTAATCGTGACATTGTTGATTGTCATTAAGTTGTATTTAATTGTTAATAATATCCTTCTTTTTATTTTGTTGATTGTTAAAACATAAATACAAAAATAAAGTTTGGAGCAAACGCGGGTACACCAAAAATATATGTACACATGTGGTGTGGTACCTAACCTAAAATTCTAACACCAATAACTGCCACTGAAATATAATAAAACTGGAAGGTGAACTCCTATACTTAGCCAATGCACGGAGTGTCGCCAGAGATAGCAATATATTGGTTGGCATTCCCTCTCACTCACGCATGCGCACATTAAATCTTGTACAGTCAACGTCAAAACAAACTAGTACTACACGGTATAAAAGTTACATTATATTTCAGTACTCTCAATCAATTTTAGTTGACGTGACTGTACCGACAAGGACACAAGCCAACCATTGAGTTTCTCTCTCGGTGACACGAAGTTCGGCTTCCAGTTTTATTATATTTCAGTGATAACTGCCAATAACATTAAGGGAGCGTTCGATAAGGGAGCGTTCGATAGCTGGCCGAGGCTGCATTATATCTACCAGGTCAAAAAATTCATGTTGTTAGAAAATATCCAAATGATCAAGATGAAGATAACAAGTAAGTTGACCTATTTTTGTTTTTTTTTATATTTCAAAACTTATATTTCAATTTAGTGAATTTAATCAATTTTATTTGATTTTTTTTATAAAAAACAATAAGAAGCTGATATTGCGGATGATAATTTTGCTAGACCCCCTTGATACAGATTGATACAGATATAAATTTTTTATTCTACTAAATTGGAAAATAATAAATAACTAAACTAATTAATTAGTTTATGAAAAATATGTCCAACTTATAAATAAAATTGGACTTTAACTAATTAATATCGTTAATATCAAAATAAATTTGTAATAATTAATAATTTTTATGTTTTCATTGCATCCACAAGAAAGAGTTTAATTTGAAATATAATTAGTAACTTTCCTTATAATTTTATTTATAATAGCCAAAGTTTTAAAATTATAAGACAATAAATTACACATGTTTATTAGTAATTATTTTATTATCAATAAAACAGAAAAAAAAGACAATACATTAAATATGTATTTAAAATTTATTTATCATATGAATTATTATTTTTTTTAAAATAAAAATTAATATAAATGTAAGCTTATTTTATTCAAGTGTATAATGAGCAGGTTAAAATAATGAATAACACTAAAAAAATTAAAGAAAAATCTAATAATTCATTATTAAAATATTTTTATTTAACAATAATAAAAATATTTTTATGTTTCTCTGGCACGTATAGCAGCACGTTTACCAGTAACAGCCTAAAAAAATAAAAACAATAAATTACAATTTATATCAAATGAAAAATTAATAAAAATTAAATTTTTGTTTATAAAATTTACCTGGAAACCAGACTTGATATTAGCAACTGAACATCTTGATCCACATGTTTCACATTGAAGGAAAAATATACGTGTATCTTTTTGTAAAATAGTATCTGGTGATTTACAGGTATGACAAGTTATGTACTCTTTGATGTATCTTCTTAAAACATTTTCAATTTGTTTTTGTTGAAATCTTCCTTTGATAATTAGCTGGCTGTTACCATCAACTGAGCCACTTGTACCCAATTCAGCAAGCAAAAAATCAAGCAAATGTTTTGGCTGTCTGTGTAATGTTTTGCAAATCTAAAAAACAACAACAACAACAATTAAATACAATATAAAGAAAAATAATAAAGATGCAATAATAATTTACCTCGGTAAAATTGACAAATGAAGTTTTTTTTGTTCCAATACGAACAACTTGAGGTGGTCGCATGATAAATTTTTGTTTTTTTCCAGCAACCATGTCTGGATTTTTTTCTCTCATAATAGAAAATATACGTTCCAATAATTCTTCATGAGTGTAATCTCTTTCATTGTCAATCCACACATCTTGTTCGACAGTATCTAAATAAATTAAAAATTAATATTTATATTCTTTAATAAATATTAATCAATAGATATATTTTTACCATTTTCATTATTTTCAATATTTGTATTATCTTGGGTAGACACTAACTCAACGAGTTCTTTTCTTTTTTTCTTTTTTTTCTTGGTGTTTGCAAAGTCCATATCGAGATTAAGAATACTGTCAACATTATTAACTTCATCAGCTAGAACTTCTGTTAATTCCTGTTGAAATAGTTCTAATTAATTCATCATATTTCATCATGTTTTTGATTAATAATTTTTATAAATATTTTGTTAATAAAGTATTGAAGTTTTTGTTTAATTATTCAAGAGATCAATTGTCAAATGATTTTTAAATTTAGATCAAAGGTATATATATTTTTTATTTACCTCAACATTGTTTTCTTCTATTGGCACAATGTCACGATCAAAAGGTGTTACAATCTTCTTTTTTTTCTTTTTTTTCATTGTGACATCAAAGTCGAGAATCTAGAGAAACAAATTTCATCATCAAATTTTAGTATTTTTTAATCATTTTTTCTTTGTGATTGTTATATTAATTAAAAATGTAAATATTTGTAATTAATAGTGGAAATATTTTTAATAACTTACTGGTTCTTCAGCCATTATTATTGCTTTATTATTTATATATTTTTTTATAATAAAAAATTAATTGAGGTAACTGAACACATGTAGCATATAAATTGCCATGACAGATTCGACCATAAAAAGTATATTGTTACCAAGATGAGAATATGTCTGACGCAGTCTGATGGTAAAAAAAAAATTTAGCTATATAAGTCGTTAATAGATGGCTGAAAATGTAATTTCCTGTCTAGAATCAACCATTTTTTTTTTTGTTGAGGAGTGAAAATCAAATTGAGGAGTTTTAAAAATCCAAATATCAACACTTGTTCAATTCGTAATTGACAATTCGAAGAAACTACATAGGAATACAGAAAAATCGTTTATACATTTTCGAGTAATTTTATTTGCAACGGGTCAATTTAAGTTTAGATTTATTTGTGAGATAAATTTTAAAAATTAATAATCTATTGATAGAATATTTTAGGGAACTAGTCAGTGTCTAATTAGTTCTCTGATTATACTCACTAACATTTGAAAAAAATAGAAATAAAAAAAAAAAAAAAAATAGTCGACACGTCGATGGACAATTAGTTGATGTCAGCTAACGTGGTCACACAAATTTTATCAAACGGATAACAATATTTTTTTTTTTTAATTGTACTTTTTTGTATTTAAAGAAAAATAATATTCAAAAAAATTCAATATGACAAAAATGGGTTCAAGAGTGTTTCTATATTACATGTCATATCAATCAGTAAGTGATAATTGTCAATGTTAAATATAAATTAATATAATTATACAGTATTTTATAATGAAATTATTTTATTATAAAAAAAATTATTTGGTAATTTTATCATTTTATTTATGACTCATAAACTATTAATGATGACTCACATGATTAGTTGAAAAAATATCCAGCGATAACGATATATTAGTCACGACTATTTTTGTTGAAAATTGTTGTTTATTTGTTTATATTATATTTATTTATTATTATCGTTAATATTTTTATTAAATAATTTATACTTTCAGTTGATCTATGGTTTGTTATCATTGGAACCACTGGGGATTCACTATTTTTCTTCATTATTTTCACATGTCATTGAAGGTGAATTGAAAACACAACTCTATTATCAACTTGCTGCTATTTTCGTACTTGGCTATTTGACGATGATATCTAGTTCTATAATACTTGTATTAGATATGTGTAGATGTACAAAAAATGATCGCTCTTTTTATTATTGTTATCGTGTGGTAATTATTTATTAATTTTACTTTTTTGAGCTGCATAAATTCACTTTTTAATATATAATTTAATTAGTTATTTTTTTTTTATTTCAGCTTCTTTTTGTGCATTCAATAACTTTCATTTATTCAATTTCTATAAGTATCATGTCTATTTACAATTTAGCATACATACAAACCGATGAATTTACTGAATTGTTGAAGGAAGATTTTGTTAGTTCTGCTGACAGAATGGAACTACATGTAAGTTGTAAAATTATATTTTAAATTTTATCAATTGAAAAATATCATTTTTATTGCTTTTTTTTTTTAATATAGTTTCAATGTTGTGGATTTATGAATGCAACAATGGAATATAACGTCACTTTACCACACACTTGTTGTCAACACTTATTTGGCTGCACATTTGAAAATATCTACAAAGTTACATGCAAAGAAGCAATGATTTCAGGTTTTGCTCCATTAATCAAAAGTTTTGGTTGTGTTGCTATTACTTCATTTTTCATTGAGGTAATTTAATAGATAATTTTTTTTTATATACTGATAGTTATCAATTTTTATTAAAATTATTTATGTTTTTTTTTTAGTTGGGATTCTTTTTAACAGTTATTTACTCGTGGTTTTCAAGTGATTATGATTCTCTTGACTCTGCTGATTCTGCTGATTCTCCTAAGAATGATGTCAATGTCAACACAGATTGCATCGCCATGGAGACAAATTTAAAATAAGAATTGAGTAAAATGTTTATATATTTCGGAGCAGCTAATACATAACTAATACGAGATTATTTTTTTTTTTTATCAAACTACTTTTAATATGACGATGTCAATTTCATAATAATATTTTGTTTTTATTTAACATATAAATCAATAATTTCAAATGAATCAATTCAAATCACTTAATTTAATTGTAACAATGTTTTTTCTTTGAGTATTTTTAATTAGTTATGAATAAATTTTTTCAATATTCGTTAAATAAAAAAAATAAATTTATAATTATAATTAGTAATAATTAGTATAATTGACATTCTGAAAATTTATTTCAATAACATATATGAAAATATAGAATTGAATAAATAATACAAAAATTAAAATTAAAATTGAAAATATAACTCTACAAAATTGATTTTATATCAAATTATTAAACAAATATAGATATTTAAAAATATATTTTTCATATATCCATTGACAAGAAGAAAATAAAATCCACCTGTATGATCGGTCATCTTTAAATATTTATACCCTTTTTAACTTGGTTCAAGAAGAACGATAAAATATATATTTTAAATAATTTTAATTTAATATTATAATAAAATAATAAAATTGATTTTACAATATAAAAAAATTGATTATAAAATGGATTTATTCTCTCAACAATAAAATATATTGTTGGCCCAAAATAAATTAAGTAAAATATATATATATATATATATATTTGTTGATCAATGATTAAAGAAGAAAAAGATTGTTGAGTTTAATATAAAATAGAAAAAATGTACTTTTTTTTTTTTGACTCAAATGTAGTGGTGAAGAAACAACAGCTGAGTATAGATAAAAATATACTCAAGCAAAAATGAAATTGAATATAAGTATGTTGACAAAATCAAAATAACAATAGATGATGGATAATAAAAATTTTATTTGAAAACCAAAGATAGGGTTATCATCATGCATTTTTTGAGCCGAAAATAAACTTGTTACACCATCGGTTATTTTCGAAATATCATATCAACTTATCTGCAGTAAGATTAGCGTAAAATAATCGTGGTATAATTTTCTCTCAAGTAGGTATACTGTCTATGTAAACGATAGAAAATTTTTTTATTTTTTTTACAACTTTGTCATTAGTTTTCGTCCTGTACACTTATAGCTTGTATTTAATTCCTAAATTTTATTCACAAATTAGAAATATTTTTTTGCAATTTAAATTATTTAATAAATCTTATTAATATATTCAAATATGAATTTAATTTTTTTTTTAAATGTGCAATAATTGAAATTATTGAAATTTCAACACAAAATGAATCAAGTTAATCGATTATGTAAAAATAATTTTAACATTATATTCGAGTTATTATAACGACATTGTTTTCAAATTTTCTTTAGTTGTTAAATTACTACATTTGAATTTAATACTTAACTATTATCCAACAAAAAATATATATCAATTTTAACATTCAAAAAATAATTTTTTTTTCGAATTGAAATAAAAAAAACTGATCGAATCAAATATTAAATCTCAAAATATCAACGCTTGTTCGTTTGTAATTGATAATTCGAAAAAATTACATAGAAATACAGAAACATCGGTTATATATTTTCGCGTATATTTGCAATTGAATAGTTTAAGCGCAGATTTATTTGTGGGATAATTTTTAAAAATTGATAATCTATTAGTCAGTGGAAATTGAGTTCTCCCACCATACTCACTAACACTTGAAAAGAATAGAAATGAAAAGAAAAAAAAAAAAAATAGCCGAGACGTCGATGGATGATTAGTTGATGTCAGCTGACGTGGACACGTGGTCACACAAATTTTATCAAACGGAGAATAATAAAATATAATAAAAACATTAAATTCATTAAAATAAGTGTGGAGAAATTATTAATTTGCTTTTTTTTAATTGTACTTTTTGTATATAAAAAAAATAATATTTAAAAAAGTTCAATATGAAAAAAACGGGTGCTAGAGTGTTTGTATATTACATGATATTTCAATCAGTAAGTGATAATTGTCAATGTTAAATATAAATTAATATAATTATACAGTATTTTAAAATGAAATTATTGTTATTTAAAAAAAAATATACTTAAAATTTTGTCATTTTATTTTGTGTGTCATAAACTGTTAATGATGACTCACATGATTAGTTGAAAAAATATCCAGCGATAACGATATTAGCCACGACTATTTTCGTTGATAATTGTTGTTTGTATTTTATTTATTTATTATTATCATTAATATTTATATTAAATAATTTATACTTTCAGTTGATCTATGCTTTTTTATTATGGGAACCAGTGGAGATTCACTATTTTTCTTCATTATTTTCACATGTCATTCAGAGTGAATTGAAAACACAACTCTATTATCAACATACCGCTATTTTCGTGTTTGGTTATTTGACGATGATATCTAGTTGTATAATACTTGTATTGAGTAGATGTACAAAAAATGAACGCTTTTTTTATTATTGTTATCTTGTGGTAATTATGTATTAATTTTACTTTTTTGAGCTGCATAAATTCACTTTTTAATATATAATTTAATTAGCTATTTTTTTTTTATTTCAGCTCCTTTTTGTGCATTCAATAACTTCCATTTATTCAATTTATATAAGTATCATGTCTTTACAATTTACAATTTAGCATACATACAAACAAATAAATTTACTGAATTGTTGAAGGAAAATTTTGTTAGTTCTGCTGACAGAATGGAACTACATGTAAGTTGTAAAATTAAATTTTAAATTTTGTCAATTAAAAAATATCATTTTTATTGCTTTTTTTTTTTTATATAGTTTCAATGTTGTGAATTTATGAATATTCAACAATAGAATATAAGGTCCGGTTTCCATACTCCTGTTGTGAACGACTTTTTCTCTGCACATTTAAAAATATCTACAAAGTTACATGCAAAGATCCAATTATTTCAGCTTTTGCTCCATTAATCAAAAGTATTGGTGGTGTTGCTATTGCTTCTTTTTTTATTGAGGTAATTTAATAGATAATTTTTTTTTATACATACTGATAGTTATCAATTTTTATTAAAACTATTTATGTTTTTTTGAGTTAGGATTCTTTTGAACAGTTTTTTACACGTGGTTTCCAAGTGGTCATGATTCTCTTGATTCTGCTAATTCTCCTGAGAATGATGTCAATGCCAACACAAAGTGCATCGTTATGGAGACAAATTTAAAATAGGAATTGAGTAAAATGATAATATATTTTGGAGCAACTAATACATAACTAATACGAAATTATTATTTTTTTTTTTAAACTACTTTGAATATGATGACGTCAATTTCAAAATAATTGTGTTTTTATTTCACATACAAATCAATAATTTCAAATGAAACAATTCAAATTACTCAATTTAATTGTAGCAATGTTTTTTTTTAAATCATTTTTAATTACTTGTAAATAACTTTTTTTTTCTAATGCTCGTTAAATAAAAAAAAATAAATTTATAATTATAATTGACATTCTAAAAATTCATTTGGATAACATTTATAAAAATAAGAAATTGAATATAACAAATGAAATAAATTTATTTGAAAATATGATTCTACAAAATTGATTTTATATCAAATTATTAAACAAATATAAATATTTAAAAATATATTGTTTATACATCCTTTGACGGAAAAACAAAAATCCACCTGTAAATGATCGATCATATTTAGATATTTATACCCTCTTTTACTTGGTACAAGTAGAACGATAAAATATATATTTTAAATGATTTTAATTTAATGTTATCATTAAATAATAAAATTGATTTTTACAATATGAAATAATAAATTATAAAATGTATTTATTTTCTCAACAATAAAATATATTGTATTGGCTCAAAATAAACTAAAAGAATAAGTTGAATGACAATTTAACATGAAGTAAAATATATATCTACTTGTTTATCAGTAATTAAATTGGAAAAAGATTGATGAGTTTAACAATAGAAAAAAAGTAATTTTTTTTTTTTCGACTAAAATGTACTGGTAAAGATATCACAGCTACGTGTAAATGAAAATATACTCGAGCAAAAATAAAATAAAATATCTGTTGACAAAATCAAAATAACAATAGATGATGGATAATGAAAATTTTATTTGAAAACTAAAGATAGGGTTATTATGATGCATTTTTCAAACTGAAAATAAACTTGTTACACCATCGGTTATTTTCGAAATATCATATCCACTTATCTGCAGTGAAATTAGCGTAAAATAATCGTGGAAGAGGTATAACTTCCTCTCAAGTATACTGTCTGTATAAATGATCAAATTTTACCTGTGACACTCTCTTCCTACCTCATTAATACACTAACTAACAGTTCACAATATATCCAGTGACGTCATTAAAAAACATTTTTATTTTCTTTTTTAACTTTGTAATTAATTCTCCTACTCGTACATCTATAGCTTGTATTTAATTTTTAAATTTTATTCATAACTCAGAAATATTTTCTTACAATTTAAATCATTTAATAAATCTTATTAATATTTTCAAATATGAATTTAATTTTTTTTTTAAATGTGCAATTGAAATTTCAACACAAAATGAATCAAGTTAATTGAATATTTAAAAATAATTTTAACATTTTATTCGAGTTATTATATTGACATGGTTTTCNTTTTTAATTACTTGTAAAGAACTTTTTTTTTTTAATAATCGTTAAATAAAAAAAATAAATTTATAATTATAATTGATATTCTAAAAATACATTTGGATAACATTTATAAAAATATAGAATTAAATATAACTAAAACAAAAATTGAATTTATTTGAAAATGTAATTCTACAATAAATTGATTTTATATCAAATTTTTAAACAAATATAAATATTTAAAATATATTTTTTATATATCCATTGACAAGAAGACAAAAATCCACCTGTAAATGATCGGTCATCTTCAGATATTCATACCCTCTTTTACTTGGTTCAAGTAGAACGACAAAATATATATTTTAAATGATTTTAATTTAATATTTTAATTATATAATAAAATTGATTTCACAATTTAAAATAATTGATTATAGAATGTATTTATTTTCTCAGCAATAAAATATATTGTTTGCTCAAAATAAATGAAAAGATGTTGAATAACAATTTTACATTAAGTAAAATATCTTTCAATTTGTTGATCAGTAATTAAATTAAAAAAGATTGATGAGTTTAACAATAGAAAAAATGTAATTTTTTTTTTTGATTAAAATGTAGTGGTAAAGATACTACAGCTAGGTGTAAATAAAAATATATACTTGGGCAAAAATAAAATGAGATATATGTTGACAAAATTATAATAACAATAGATGATGGATAATAAAAATTTTATTTGAAAACCAAAGACAGGGTTATCATGATGCATTTTTTAAACCGAAAATAAACTTCTTACACCACTGATGTCATTAAAAAACGTTTTTTTTTTTTTTAACATTGTCATTAATTTTCGATTTATACACTCATAGCTTGTATTAAATTTCTAAATTTTATTTATAATTTAGAAATATTTTTTTACAATTTAAATTATTTAATTAATCTTATTAATATTTTCAAATATGATTTTAATTTTTTTTTTAAATGTGCAATTGAAATTTCAACACAATATGAATCAAGTTAATTGAATATGTAAAAATAATTTTAACAATTTATTCGAGTTATTATATCGACATTGTTTTCAAATATTCTTTAGTTGTTAAATTACCACATTTGAATTTAATACTTAACTATTATCCAACAAAAAATATAAATCAATTTTAACATTCAAAAAATCATTCTTTTTTTCCGAATTCAAATAAAAAACTGATTGAATCTCGAAAAAATATTGAAGTACATTAGATTGAGCTATATGTAAACATTGATAAGCACAGTGTTTGTTTGAATGCTTGATACTAATATTAATTTCAATCTTGCCATTATAAATTATTATTGTATCCAATAAATATCATTACTTTTTTCTATTTTTTTTTTTTAATCAAAATATCAAATTACAAAATATCAGCGCTTGTCCGTTTGTAATTGACAATTCAAAAAAATTACACAGAAATACAGAAAAATGGGTTATATATTTTCGAGTAATTTTATTTGCAATTGACTAGTTTAAGCGCAGATTTATTTGTGTGTGTAAAGTGTGGTTTCCCTCACTTTACTTTACATTTAAAATTTAAACGATTTCTTTTGAATATTACTTTGAAATAAAGATACAGAATTTATTATTTATATTTAAGATAAAATAAAACAACTTATTTGATAATTAGACTATTTAATAATGATGATTTATCACGACACAGTATACAGAAATCACGCGTTGTGGGGTGGCATAGCCACATCACCAATACAGCTTTACAAGTATAGTTCCGGTCGCACCGTTTGGCTTGGTGGCCGGACTACAGGCGTAAGAATACGGAAGCCGGGGAGTACGGAAGCCGGGTAGTGCCACCATGTACGTATGCACGTATGCATGTACGTATGCACGTATGCATGTACGTATGCACGTATGCATGTACGTATTTGTACATGTTCGTCTACATGTTCGTCTACATGTCCGTTTACATGTTCGTTTACATGTAAATGCACATGTAAGCGAACATGTAATCGAACATGTAATCGAACATGTAAATATTAAGCCGCGTTTTCATAAATATAATGTATAGCAGTGTATAGCAGAGTGAGAGAGACTAAAGGAGGCAATTTTAAAAATATTCCCAAAAAAATACAATGGCAAGTCAGGTTTGTATATTTTATTTTTTATTTAATTAATTAATGTAAATTGAAATGAAATTTGTATAAATTATTTTTCAAATATTGATATTTTTTTTAGTATATAGTATTTTTTTTTT
>MKYW01000038.1:158502-176979 GCA_015776835.1 Aphidius ervi
CATTTTTAATGAATAAAAGATCGATTTTATTTAAATATTCGATATAAAATTATTTCCTTTTAATAATTTAACATTTACATGTTGTTAATGAATACAATTTCGAATTTATTTTAATAATCGATATATTATTATTCTCCTTTTAATATTCAACATTTTTAATAAATAAAAAAGATCGATTTTATTTTAATAATCGATATATTAATATTTCCCTTTTAATATTTATTTATTTACACGTTTTTAATGAACAAAAGATCGATTTTATTTAAATAATCAATATATTATTATTTCCCTTTTTAATATTTAACATTTACACGTGTTTAAATGAATAAAAGATCGATTTTATCTAAATAATCGACAGTATAGAAGCCCTTTTGAATATTCATTTATTTACAAAATTTTCTTTACTTTCGATTTTATTTAAATAATCGATAGTCAATATTTACGTTTAAATATTTACTATTTAATACAACTATAGTTAATAAAAATGTCAATGATATTCAAACAATCAATAGATCAATAGTTCCCCTTTTAAATATTTACCATTTACACAATTTTAATTTCGACTTTGGTTTAATAATCGATAATTTAATATTCCTTTTTTTTAAATATTCAACAATTAAATAATTTTAATTAACAAGATATCGATTTTGTTTTAATAATCGATAATTTATCATTCCTTTTTTTTAAATATTCAACATTTAAATAATTTTAATTAACAAAATATCGACTCCGTTTTAATAATCGATAATTTAGTATTTTTTTTTAAATATTCAACATTTAAATCATTTTAATTAACAAAATATCGATTTTGTTACAATAATCGATTATTTAATATTTTTTTAAGAAAATATTTAACATTTAAACAATTTTAATTAACAAAATATCGATTTTGTTTTAGTAATCGATAACTTAATATTCCTTTTTCTTAAATATTCAACATTTAAACAATTTTAATTAATAAAATATCGACCTGTTTTGAATGATCGATAGTTAAAATTTAAGTTTTAAATATTTACTATTTTACACAACAATAATTAATAAAATTTTAATTTTTATTTAAACAATCGATAGATTAATAGTCACCTTCTGAATTTTTTTTTAGGAAAGATCGATTTTAGTTAAATAGTCGATAGGTTAATATCCCTTATTAAATATTCATTTATTTACAAAATTTCAATCAATAAAACTTCGATTTTGTTTGAATAATCGATAGGCTAATACCATCCCTTCTAATTATATACCATCGACATTATGATAATTAGCAATAAAATCAACTTTATTTAAATAATTTGAATAAATAAAATTTTTTTTTATTACAAAAAAAAAAAATAATAATAATAATTTTTTTTTACCCGTACTTGGATTTGAACGCTAGCATGTGTGTAGAAATTTAAATTTCTCTACAAAAAAGTTGATAGACTACTTATATCATTCATTGATATAATATTAGTACTATTCTTATAAATTATTAAATTAAAATCTAATTTTCCAAATTTTATTTAAAATTATTTACAAAATTTTTACCGATATTTGGATTTAAACGCTAGCATGCGTGTAGAAATTTAAATTTTCTAGAAAAAAATTGATAGACTACTTATATTATTCATTGATATAATATAAGTACTATTCTTATAAATTATCAAATTAAAGTTAATCTTTTCAAATTCCCTTTAAACTTATTTACAAATTTTTTTTTATTGATTGCCCATACGTGGATTCAAACGCTCAAATGCGTATAATAAATGAGATAGTTCGCTTTTTAATAAAAATTAATAAACATTTCGAATCATTTATTGATACAGAATTAGTATTATTCTTAAAAACTTTGAATTTAAATTTAATTAATTAAAAATTTAACCTTTTTAAATTTTTTTGTCTTATTTACAAAAAAAAAATAATATTGTTTTTACTGGAATTCGAACCCACGTCCAAGTTCAAATCATTTCTTTTACAATTAATCATTTATTGATACAGAATTAGTATTATTCTTATAAATTTGAAATTTAAATTTAATTAATTAAAATTTAACCTCTTTTAAATTTTTACTTATTTACAAAAAAATGATATTGTTTTTACTGGGAGTCGAACCCACGTCCAAGTTAAAATCATTTATTTTACAATTAATCATTTATTGATACAGAATTAGTATTATTCTTATAAATTTTAAATTTAAATTTAATTAATTAAAAATTTAACCTTCTTAAATTTTTTTTGTCTTATTTACAAAAAAAAAATTTTTTTTTACCGGGATTCGGACCCACGTCTAAGTTAAAAGCATTTCTTTTACAATTAATAAACTGTTTAAATCATTTATTGATACAGAATTAGTATTATTCTTATAAATTTGAAATTTAAATTCAATTAACTAAAATTTAACCTCTTTTAAATTTTTACTTATTTACAAAAAAATAATATTGTTTTTACTGGGATTCGAACCCACGTCTAAATTAAATGCGTTTACTTTTGGTTTTTTACGCAAGCATACGAATAGTTAAATTCGTAGCTTTTTAATAACGAATTAATAAACTAAGTACAAAGTTGGGGGGAATAAAAATTGAATACCCTGGCGAGCAATAATGAGCTTGCAACGAAATTCCTTTATTGTATTGATTGGATGGTGGTCCTTATTTAATCACTACACATTTCTGAATAAAATAAAATTGTAATAATCTCTAAATGTCGAGTAAAGATCCGGAAACAAGTAAATCCGAAGCAAGATATAATTCTAGAAAAAGAGAGGAGTTGTATTACGGTCCAGACATAAAAAAACTAGAGCTGTCAAAGGTAGAAGCACGATCAATTCAAAGGAGAAACACTTTGAAAAACACGGTATTACGGAAAAATCAAAAATTGAAAAACGGGAAAAATGAAAGCTTCAATTTAATAAACTTGAATACACCATTAAATACAATAAACCCGGATGTCGAGGCAAGGTTATTTCGAGACGAATCAGAAAAATTAAGATTCGAACTTGAAGAAGAAAGAAAAAATAAAGAACTTTCCGAATTTAAACAAAAAATTGAAATAGACCCACGTGGAAAAGTATAATATAAATTATATACAGGATGTCTCGTAAGTCGCGCATGCCAGGTATACCACGAGATTGTACGTGAAATTTTAAATAGTACATGTTTTTAAATTTTGGGTCTACGACGCTTTGTGCCCGAGTTATTAACGTTTTAAGTTGACCAATCAGAATCGAGCGTCGATAATTATTATCATTATGGCGTCTGAACCCACGTGTGTGTTTACGCGCCATGGATTAAAATGTTTTTGTTTATTTAATTAATTCAAAATTCGAACGCCAGATAGAGCTAAATCATAAATTCGCTGGATGAATGCGCAGCTGCATACTCACACACACAGCACTCACACTAATTATGACAAAATAATCATTTTTAATTTAAAATCACATTTATATTTTTGATCACATTATGTGATTTATTTTTTGATCACATTTTAATTTAAAATACTTTTATATTTTTTTTGATCACATTATGTGATTATTCTATCAATGTGATCAATAAATAAATCACATAATGTGATCAAAAATATAAATGTGATTTTAAATTAGAAAAGATCATATTTTTTGATCACATTATGTGATTTATTTATTGATCACATTGATAGAATAATCACATAATGTGATCAAAAAAAATATAAAAGTATTTTAAATTAAAATGTGATCAAAAAATAAATCACATAATGTGATCAAAAATATAAATGTGATTTTAAATTAAAAATGATTATTTTGTCATAATTAGTGTGAGTGCTGTGTGTGTGAGTATGCAGCTGCGCATTCATCCAGCGAATTTATGATTTAGCTCTATCTGGCGTTCGAATTTTGAATTAATTAAAAAAACAAAAACATTTTAATCCATGGCGCGTAAACACACACGTGGGTTCAGACGCCATAATGATAATAATTATCGACGCTCGATTCTGATTGGTCAACTTAAAACGTTAATAACTCGGGCACAAAGCGTCGTAGACCCAAAATTTAAAAACATGTACTATTTAAAATTTCACGTACAATCTCGTGGTATACCTGGCATGCGCGACTTACGAGACATCCTGTATAAAATTTACATAGATTATGTATAAGTTTTATATAGATAATACATAGTTTTGGGCCTATTTAGTATGTATAATCTATATATAATTCATACATAATCTATATAAAATATATACAAAAATTTTAGAAAAAAATAAGGGTATATAACATAAGTGTATTTCAATAAAAGCAGAATTTTCTAAGGCTTTTTTTTCTAAATTTTTTCCTATTATAAAAAGTAAGTGGACCGCTTTTTATTCGTGATTTGATTAGATAAAAATTTTTAGCATCTGTTTATATGTAACTCATATTTTATTATTTTTTTTCTCATAACACGTTGCTACGTGTTGTTCTATAGTCGCTACGTTATTTTAGGCAATTCATTTATTTGAGTTGTATTGTTCCTAGATCAAAAATCGTATGACAGCTTTTTATTAAGTTTTAATCTTGATTTACTTTACCATTTTTTTTTCTAAACTGGAAGAAATCAGGTAGAGCAATCCATAATTATTTTTTTTTCACACAGTACGTATGAGGCAAGCAATACGTATGAGGCAAGCAATACGTATAGAGTAAGCAATACGTATGGGGCAAGTAATAAAGGGCTAAAATGAGGAAAGTAATTGATAAAAATTATAATTATGGTGAATAAAATGTTTATAATAAAGATACACAAGAATATATAAAATCAGCGCCGGAGGCGCGGGTTCGCTCTTGTATATCAACGAAAAGTACAGTCCGATGAAAAGTATATGTATAAGTCTACATTTGGTATATATAGAAATAGTTTTTTTATAAATAATATAGTTTTTTTTTGAATAGAAAAATTAAATTTATTTTTAAAATTATTTTTAGGAAAATATATCTTTTGGAGAAAAAAAAATAAATGAAAGAGACAGCTGGATAATAATCTTTGATATTTTTTATTTTTCATATTTATTTATTTATATTTATATTATATAATTTATTATGAGTATATGTAAATTTTCTCTCCAAAATATCATATACAAATTATGCATAAATTATATATAGACTATAGGCTTAAAAAAAATATCAACATAGATAACATACTATTCAGGTGTTTCATATATATTATACGCGTGAAGTTTTCAACTTATAATTGTTTGTCTTTTTATTTTGGCTATCTTTTTTTTTCTCAGTTATTTGTGTTGAGACGTTGCTAGGGTGATCAACAACAATTTTTTTTAATTTTTAAGGTTTTTTTTTTTTCTCTCAAAAAGCTATATTTTCCTCAAAATGATTTTGAAAAATAAATTTGCATTTTCTTTCTAAAAAAAACTATATACTCTATATTTCTATATTTGATAAATATTTTTTTTTATTGAACTACATCCATACTTTTATTATTAAAAATGAACAAATTTGCTAATTCACATCATTTTCTTAATTAAATTACATACATAAAAATTTTAAAAATTCTTTTTATATGTAAATTGTATTTAGATTATGTATAAATTATTTATAGATCATACATACCAAATAGGCCCAAAACTATGTATTATCTATATAAAATCTATACATATCCTATACAAATTTTATCATACTTTTCCACGAGGGGAGCGTCTAGAATCAGAAAAATCCGAGTTGGAACGCAAAAACAAAGATTTAAACGATTTTTGGAGTCAAAAACTTGAAAGGGACCGACTTGCGCGAGAAAAATTCGAAAAAAGTCAGGAAACTAAAGTTTTTGGCAAGAACGCTAAAAATAAATCAAGTTGGCAAAATTTTGGTTCGTTAGCGCTATCATATTTTAACAGTAAATCAAATAAAGAAATTAAAGATCAAATAGATCAAGAAATTTTAGAAAACACACCAGTCCCGGACGAGCCCCCATGAAATATCGTAACCGGATTATTTATTAGACGTATGTATTTTGCCCAACATAATAACCCTGTTAGATATGTAGTTAAATTAGCCCCGTTTATCCTGCTCAATTAAGACACATTAGAAGGGTGGGGAGACGAATTAGCGTAATGTAGGGAGAGGTAAAAAGGAACCTGAAAAATACGCGATAATATAACACAATAATACAATAAAAATAATTTTAATAACACTCGCAATTTAATAAAAAATCGGAGCACAATTTATTTTAGCATAAAACAAGTTACCCTTACATGAAAAAATTCGATACAAACAATTCTAATTAATTAACCCACTTATAAATATTCGCGCGTCGCGTTTGAAAAGAGAGAATCTAAAACCATGTGGTCGTGGCGGAGTCAGCGAATAAAAATTATTTAAATGCAAACGACCCGTTAAGTAAGCAAATACGAACCCCGAAATATACACGACGGGATTGAGAAGCAATCCAGTCGATTAATTAGATGAATCACTGACTCCCAGGTAGGATCCCACAAGGGTGAACGACCGTGCCAGGCTTTTTACAAGCTTGTGTTTCCTAGCCTTGGTGGACTAAAATGTGCCTAGCTTGACACAGAGAATTTTTCCAGTCATTGCACAAGACTTGTTAATCTAGGCTTGTACCAAGCCTGTGTCGATGGTTATTTTCAAGCCTCACACAAGGTTAAAAATTCCAAGCTCGTGTCAAGCCTGTATTTACAGTCATTGCACAAGACTTGTTAGTCCAGGCTTGTACCAAGCCTGTGTCAATCGGTAATTCCAAGCCTTAAACAAGGTTAAAAATTCCAAGCTTGTGTCAAGCCTGTATTTACAGTCATTGCACAAGACTTGTTAGTCCAGGCTTGTACCAAGCCTGTGTCAATCGTTAATTCCAAGCCTCACACAAAGTTGAAATTTCCAAGATTGTGTCGAGCCTGTATTTGTTTCATCATCAGCTAATTGATGAATTGTGCGGATAGCCAAAAATGGAGAAGAGGTTACGCCAAAAGTTACTGTATTTAATTCAAAAGTTTTAATTTGATCGCCCACACGCCAAAGTATTCTTTGATATGCTCGATCGTCTTCATGCAATAAAATTTGACGATACATTTTCTCAATGTCAGCTGTAAGGACATATTTATGGGAGCGAAATTTAAGCAATTGAGTAAAAATGGTATTTTGAATAGTAGGACCTGTCATTAAAATATCATTAAGTGATTTATTATTATTTGATTTAGCAGATGCATCAAAGACTACTCGAACTTTAGTAGTCGAGCTGGATTTTTTAATCACAGCATGATGCGGTGAATAATATTTATGATCGGAATCATCAGAGACAGGTGACATATGACCAAGATCAAGATATTCTTGCATTACTTTATAATATTGTAATTTTAATTCTGGATTAGATACAAATTTATTTTCTAACGCATGAAAGCGCTGATAGGCTGCTGCTCCAGAGTCACCCAGCGTACGATCGCCTTTAATAAATGGTAACCTAGCAATATATCGACCACTAGGGTCACGTTTAATATTATTAATAAAATGGCATTCGCATAAAGTATCCTGTTTTGCTTTTGGTTTTTCAAAACTGATCTCTTCTAACCTCCAAAAGTCTGTCACTTGTTTTTCAAGACGAGTTAAATTGCAAGATAAAGGAAAGGGATGGTCAGACATCATGATAGTACCTGCTACGGTCCATCCGAGAAGAGTTTTTTGAAAACATACTTGAAAAGACTCGTCTGATAATGGTATTTGACCAACTGACATTAATGATAAGGTTGGTTCTGCACCTATCAACATATCAATAGGCTGTGGCATATAAAATTTTGGGTCGGCCAATTTAATATTTTTAGGGATTTCTAGATTTTCATCATGAAATAACTCAGGAGGTGATAACCCTGTAATTTCAGGTATCGTAAAAAATGTCAATGTTTGTGAATAATTATAAAAATGGGCATAGAAGGTTAGTTCTAAGCTATTTTTTGTAAAAGTAGTAGTGGCATTGATGCCATTAATAGGAATGGAACACCTTTTCATTACCAAATTCAGCTGAGATGCTAGTCTTTGAGTAATGAAGTTGGCTGTTGAGCAGGTGTCTAAAAGAGTTCGACAATTTATATAGTTTCCTGCCTTGTCTTTGACTTTCACTAAAGCACTTGGTAGCAGAGGAACAGCTGTCTTTAGTGTTCGAGTCAATAGACAGACATCCTGCTCAACGGGAGTTTCTAAGGCTAGTCACTCCGTCCTTTTTTCTTTGATTTTTGACCTAGTCTCTTTTTTTGATGAGTCAGGTTCTTTTTCGTGCAAATATACATTGTGTTTTTTGTTACATATTCTGCAATTTTTTAAAAAACACTCTCCTCTCTGATATCGAAGACAAACTTCGCATAAATTGGCCTTTTTTACGATCTCGCGTCTTTCAGGGACAGACATCTTCTTAAAATTCTAGCATTTATAAAGAATATGCTGCTGGTCATTACAAACAACGCAATTATTCGAGGTATTAATTGCAAGTGTTGAGTGTGAAACGTTATTATTCGGTTTTTTCACAAATTTGTTATTAAAGCGTTTCCTTTTTTGTGGGGGTTGTGTATTTTTTGTTATATCGATAACCTCAATTTCTTTTCTTTTAAATTGTGACAAACAAATTGCTTCGTTTGTCAAAAAATTAATAAAAGAATCAAGACTTGGAAATACGTCTCTTTCGAGAGTATTGATCCATTTTTTAGCTGTGGATCGATGCAGCTTGCTCTCTAATATGACGACGAGCATCTCCTGCCCGACCTCTACACTTAAAGTCTCAAGGCAAGTGATGTGAAGTCTCAATTGATCGACAAGGGAATTTAGGCCTTCCGCAGATTCTCGCTCTTGAGTCGGTAAATTGAGTATGGACGATAAATGACGTAAAATAATTACTCGTTTCACTTCAAAGGCTTGTTCTAAAGTGGCCCAAGCCTTTTCAAAACTTGAATCGGCAATAGGGTAATTCGCGATTTTCTTTTTGGCCTCACCGATTATGGCTTCATCGAGGAGACGAAATTTATCAATATTATCCAGTTCGATATGGGCTTTAATCAACGCTTGAAACGAATTTTTAAATGATAACCAATTTTCATAATTTCCATTAAAAGTTGGAACTGTTGATTGCGGGAGCTTTAATTTTCTTTTGGGCTGAATGGGTTCGGCTTGAGGAGGCGTTGGAGCGACCGGTTGCATGGTTTTTTCTACTCTAGACGCTAATATAAAATATTTATCTAAAAGATTCTCGAATTCGCGTTCATGATTGTTATCCGGTTCGGCTACAATCAAGTCATTGTGCAACGATTCGAATTCTTTGTATAATTCAGTGATTCGATTCATACGCAAACGCATATTTGTCCGATCGACTGAATCGGTATCTACTCAATTCTGGAGCATCGTTATCTGGGCTTTCAGCGTCGTCCTTTTTTGGACAATGGTCTTTACGGAAACCATGATTATTTTTTAATTAAACAATGAGACAATCAACAGTCGATAAATCAATGCACTCACCAAGCTTGGATAGCTTAAATTTTAATTTTAATTATTGTTAACAAATCTTTTAGCAAATGAAATATACAAATGTGTCTAAATTTTTTTTTTTTGAAAAATATTAAATTTGATATTTATAATAAAATGTAATTGTAATGAAATCAATTTTAAAATTTGTAAAATTTGATTTTAAATCCTTTATTCAAATTTAATTTCTTTTATTGATAAAAGAAATGATTTTATTCATTCAAATTTGTTCATATATTTCACCATTAATTTAAAAAAATTGTTATTTTGTTTTATATATCATAATCTCAAAGTTTGATAAAAAATTAATTATTATAAATAATGGATTGATTGCTTGAATATTTAATTCAGTAAGCTTTATGAATTTATGAGGGCTGATTATATTGAAATTCGACGGTCAACTGTCAATTGTATTGTTTATCGATTAATTTTAGGTTAATCGTGGTTTGTTGGTATATTTATTTTTAAGTTTAAACAATTAATTATACAATTCGTCAATTGTATTTTTAATTATCAATTGTATTTTGCAATTACGTAATTGTCTTTGTGTTGTTTTATTATTTATTAAATTATTCAATTAATTGTTTAATATTAATTTTAATTTGTTTAATTTATTGTTCAATCAATTGATTGAATTGTTTATTCAATGGCTTGAATAAATATTTATTTTATTTATATAGCACTTGGTTAATTGTTTAGAATTTTATAAATTATTGCTAATTTATGAATTTAATTTTGTATTATTTTTATTGTTTAAACTATTAATTGAATAATTTTGATTGTTATTATTAATAACAATCGTAATTTATTGTGACTGCAATTATCAGAGATAATTTTCAGTCTATAATCATAGAAATGATTATGGTATTTTAATTTATGTTATTTATATTATTTAAATTTCAATCATCTCAAACGGATATGTATAATAATTAAATGATTTAATTTTTATGGTAATGCACAATTCTAATCAGTAAAAAACAATTCAGTGACTCGCCGTTTGATGAGTCCTTGGACCTGGATGGCTGTAGTTCGGCGTCAGCACGTAGTTGAGTTTTCGCTCGGCTTGTGTTGGGCGCCTTTGTTGCTCGTATATATATGTATACGTATATGTATATATATATATATATTTGAATTTATATATAATTGTTCAATTGGTTTCTTATGAACTATATATTATTATATAATTCTATATAGATATTAAAATTATTGTTAATTTTCATTTTACACGAACACCACATTATATATATTTTAATTGTTAACTTGATATTATTTGCGCGAAAAAGAAATGCTGTCACTTTAAATTTAATTAATTTATAGTGTTTGAATATAATTATTCGATTGTTTATAGTATAATAAAATATATATATATTTTGTATATATGTTTATTATAAGTGTATAAGTTACACAAATGTACGCACTTGTCACTTGGTTAAATTAAATTAATTCACTTAATTTGTATATTCATTTTATTGTTTTTTAATAAAATATAACTATTTTATTTTAATTCATTCAATTTAAATGTCCCTGGTTTCGGCACGAAAAAATGTTGGATATATTGCCCATTAAGGGATTTATATCTGGTAATGAATTTAGGATTGATGTTTTAAATAATCAACACAATAATATTTTATATTTGTTATCGTTTAATTTTAATTATCGTCATTTGAATTACCATTTAAATTTTCTATTATTATTTAATTTATTTATTAAATTAGTTTTGAATTTATTTTTGAATTGTTAATTTATCTAAGTTGATTTTAGTAAGCACAAGTGACAAGAGAGAGATGTGTAGGCTACACGATTGCGAATGCAACTGCTTCAAAAAAAAAAAAGGTAGAACGCTAACACTGTTTCTGGGCCTTAAAGAAAATTCTGGAAAATTCTAGAATGCTACAACGACGCTTGTATAACCAAGCGTCGTTTGGACCCGAAAACTTTCCAAAATGTTTTTACATTTTATATTTTTTTTTTATTTTCTAAAGACTGGGTGGTCTTCGAGGTCAGCGGCCCAATCCTCATTGTCCTCAAACTGCAACGTTTTTCTAAGAGCAAAAGTTGTCAGTCTGAGGCACTGGTTGGCATTGACTCCTGCCGTCAGAGGACTAGGCACGTTAGCCCAATGTTTATTTCATGTATATATTTTATCTTTTATTTTTAATTTTTATTTTGTATTTTAACAAAATGAATTTTAACTTTTTTTTCTCTCTCTCTCTTCTCACTTACCTCTCCTTCCGACGGAACATAATTAAATAGTTAATTATTTTAATAATTAACTGGATTGTTAATGCGACAAACTATAATTTATATTATTCAATATTAAGTTGATTAATTAAATTAACACAAAGCGTGCCTTGAATTTAATTTACACGCGCAAAAGAAATTCAGACCATGCGGTCGTAATTTAATACGAGTTAAATTTGCAATCTATTTAAATGAATTTAAATTGATAATTCAAGTAACCAAATGTTACTTAAATATTGCTTAAACAACAATTTAATAAAATAGTCAATATAATATTGATTAGTAGTAACTTACAGTTTGTGCTGATTCGTAAAAATATTCTAAGTGTTAGAGCAATTAAAATTCGAAGAGGCAAAGTGCCTAAGCTATTAGAGCTGGAAGAGCTGTTGTAGGTCAAGGAACTGCCACTGACCAAGTGGCCGAGATCTAGCGATCAATGTAACTCGATACTCTCAGAACATAAGGGTAGGTGGGGATCCTTCGGGGATGTTCGGTTCTCCTCCTTGGTCCATTTCCACTTTTCCTTATGTCACTCATTTCTTATTGGTCGAGGAAAATCTTATGATTTTCAACTATTAATTAAAATTATTTCTAGTCGTTTAACTATGACATGAGTGGTATCGAGAGAATCCCTATATTTTTAGGATTCTGTCGATATCACTCATTATATTAATTTATATCTAATTTCCCTAATTAAAATTGGCGGTAGATGCGCTTGGCAATAGTGCCGGCTCAAGTAATTTGTTGAGGGTGCAAAACCTCTGGCTCCCTTAAATGTAATATATTTACGCTCTGTAAGATGGAGCTAGGGGTATCAAAAAGCACCCTGAATAGTAATTGTAATAATTAAATAATAAAATAGAAAAAGTTTGTGCGGCTTACCGCCGGACATTACACCCCCACAGTAAAACCTTTCGTTCAGGGAACGAAGTGTACGTAAACGGAAGGCTTAACGTACTATTCCGTAATTAGTTTACTTATATTTTACCTTAAATTTACGTTACAAAAGTTCTTAATGTCTATTCGTTGAATCTGGAAGTTCTTGATGTTCTTGAAGTTCTTGAAGTTGTGGGAGTCTGAGTTTTAAGCTGAACTCAGGGCTCTTTTCGCTGACTTGGCTGATCTTTGGGCATAAATTTCCTTGAAGTCCTTGAACAGTAAGAGTTCACGGACACAATCTGCGCATTGTTTTGGATTATGTTGCACTAATAAAATCTTAGAGCAGTTGGAACAGGTGAGAGGCAATTCGGGGTCGTCAGACCACATATGGGGATGGTCTACTTGTGTGTATTCACTACGGTAATGTCTCGTTCTAGATTGTAGCAGTTGATACAATAGAACGTCTCCGCATACCTATTTTTACTGCGGTATAGAGTTAGGTTCTCGATCCCCGGCATTGGTTGGATGTCGTCCGACCGTGATTGTTTCAGTGAATTGACAGCATCGAGATGATCTCCTTTTGGAGAGTAAATGACATCAAATTCTTCCCACCTTGGATCTTGCGTCACAGTGTATTGACAGGTGATGTACTCCGCGGTAATCATGATGAGGTGGTTGACTGGATGATTAGTTCACAAAAGATTTATATAAATCTAAACAGATTTGCAATATTAATTAGTTCACACATTTATTTTACATAATATTACCCGACTTATTTCTTAATCGTTCATATTCTAACGATATCTTATTTCAAAACGATAAAAAACTTACTGAGTTTGTTTATCCTTTCAACTAGGATATATTTATTCATAATTATTAAAAATAACCCGGAAAGAAAAGAAGGACTTCCTAATACTTAATTTATCTAGATTGATCAATAAGAATTTTTCTTAAAATTTATTATCTCTATGAGTAGGCACACTTATTGAATTTTCTATTACTCTGAACACCCCGAATGAAAATTAATTATATATGACAATATAATAAAAAATTTTGTTTTATTACTCAAGTGAAATTTCTTATTTTTCTAAATTGGGGTATTATTCGACTTAATTCTATTTTAATTAATAGGGAACGATGACCTCTCGTGAGCCTCTAACTTGTCTTTATTGGTTAGACAATTTCCCGTTAGGTGGCCAATTTTACCACATAATTGACATTGACGAGGGGGCCTGGGTTCAGCAGGTTTGCATACCGGGCATTTTTGCTCTAAGGCTTTTCTACGTTTTAATTTTATTTCTCGTTTCTCATTTTCTGCTGCTGTTCGGCTTGCATGGATTATTGACCATACGTTTGAACAGTGACTGGTAGCATGATTATTCATTTCACAGAATATACAAGGTTGGTCAGTCGATTCCCCTAGAGATTCTAGTTGATCTTCCAACAGATCCAGTTTGAGTGCAGCTAGTTTGGTTGACATCCAACTGTGGCACTGTGTTGCTGTGTGGTCTTGACCACAAAGTTGACAGTGAATACCTTTGCTTTTGGCATCCGTTATTATTTTTCTTTCCCTTGCTACTAGGTGTGGCTGAGTTTCCCTATAAATTTCATTAAACTTCCATATATCTGATTTAGTGGTTGCAGTAGGACACCAGTTAGCGTCCTTCTTTTTCATATCAGGTACATAATATTTTAGTGGCTGTTCTTGAACCGGTCCCTGTACTTGGGAGTCATTTAACGGGCTATCTAGCCAGTCTAACTCCGGTTCCGGTTCCCTGGGCATACCGATGAACCCTTGGACTATAATCGTTTTACTCTCTTCCAACAGATTATGATGCACGATATTTTCGGCTAAACAATTTTCACATTCGTAGGTCCAATTCTTTTGCAACAATTGGACGTTGCATTTTAGGCAACATGATTTCAATCTTTTCTCTTCAATAGTTAATGTGTGGTAACCTTGTAAAATTGTATAGTACTCACTTTCAATTTCGTTGAACTCAGCTATGTAACATTGTGTGCATAGCATTACCTCTGTCCGATCTTCAAGGTTTTTCCTGATGACCAATTTGGTTACCACTTCTGCTAGTTGAACACACAACCCAGAGTAGGCACCGTTGAAGAGATTTGTACAGCTGCGATGTCTTGCGTCAATTACCCTTTTTATTTGGGCGGACGACCAACCTTTCCCACACTGTTTAATTTGGCAATTCTTTACGTTCTTTGAAGCCTGTAGATATTGTGGTGCCGGCATTTTTACTGTGGCTGTTCTGCAATTAATGTTGATACTTGCTTACTTCGTATTATATCCGACAGTATAATCATACTTAAACATACAATGCAAATAGCCTATTTATTTTAGATTCTTTGGAAGAATAATTAATCCGTGATCATTTGACCTTCCAAACGGAGACTTAACGACAAATAAGTATACAGCGAACAACGGATTCATCATCAATAAGAACCAATCGAAAATGTCAATTTCTTAATTAATTATAGGGACAATATTTAGGTCGTAAATTATAACAGTGTAAATTATATATAAAAAAAAATTGGTATTTATTACAAATTCGTAACCTTAATTTATATACATCATGGTAAAACACAAAAAAAAAAAAAAAAAAAAAAAAAAAAAAAAAAAAAAAAAAAAAAAAAAAAAAAAAAAAAAAAAAAAAAAAAAAAAAAAAAAAAAAAAAAAAAAAAAAAAAAAAAAAAAAAAAAAAAAAAAAAAAAAAAAAAAAAAAAAAAAAAAAAAAAAAAAAAAAAAAAAAAAAAAAAAAAAAAAAAAAAAAAAAAAAAAAAAAAAAAAAAAAAAAAAAAAAAAAAAAAAAAAAAAAAAAAAAAAAAAAAAAAAAAAAAAAAAAGGTAGAGTCAATTAAAATAAATAAACCAGTCATTACCATAAATGCAACAAATTTTAACACTATTCCTTTAATAGAAATTAAACTGAATAATGGTAATGAAACGGTCAAAATGATGTTAGATTCGGGAGCAACCCCGAATCTCTTAAAAAAATCTCAGGCATCGGGTCTTGAGATTAATGAAGGTGAAATAGAAACCTTACAAGGCATATCGGAGGGCCTTATAAGTACGTTAGGAAAAGCTAAAATAAATATTTTGGGCGAAGAAATAATCTGTTTAATTATATATGATGAAGTGCCAATTGATTGTGCAGGTATCTTGGGCTCGGAATTTTTCGAATCAACGGGCGTAATTATAAATTTTGATCAGCGTATATTAGAAATTAATGATAAATTTATTGTTTTTGAAAGCCCAAAAATTGAAAAATTTATGAGAATCCCACCGAATAGTCGCAAAATATGTTCGGCTTTAATAGTTAATAATGACAAAAAAAGGGCTATTTGGGAAAATTAAAATTAAATAAAAATTCTTTGAGTGAGAGCATAAATGAAAATTCTTTGAGTGAGAGTATAAATGAAAATTCTTTGAGTGAGAGTAGTAATGAAAATTCTTCGAAGGAGATTATAAATAAGAATTCTTTGAGTGAGAGCATAAATAAAAATTCTTTGAGTGAGAGCATAAATGAAAATTCTTTGAGTGAGAGCATAAATAAAAATTCTTTCAGTGAGAGTATTAATGAAAATCTTTTGAGTGAGATGATAAATGAAAATTCTTTGAGTAAGAGTATAAATAAAAATTCTTTGAGTGAGAGTATAAATAAAAATTCTTTGAGTGAGAGTATTAATGGAATTTGAAAGTAAATAAAATACGTTACGAAGTGAAGGAAAAATTATTGCATGAGAAAGAATATGAAACTGAAAGTAAAATTATACGATTTAACCCATATACTAAAAAAGCATTTAATAGTATTAAAAAGAAAAAAGAAAGTAATAAATCAAATTGGAGAAGAAATTTTAACCCCAAATTAAATAAAAATAAATCAAATTCGCCAAACCATATAGAGTCCAATTTGTCCGGATATGCGGAAATAAATTCAGTTCATAAAGTATATGCAAATTCGTATAAACGTAGAAGTAATTTTATAAGAGTATAAACGTGTCGCTTGACGTAAGGCTTTGCCTCTCTCAAGCTCACGCTTACTGTGGGGGGGAAGGTAGGACAAGATAATAGTCAGCCAGGTTTGCGACGATGGTCGATCTTAAATTTTTTTCTCACACTAGCCGTGCAGTAATTAGGAGGTAATAATATTAATAATCTTTTCTAATTTTTTCAAGCACTGACCATCCAGCATAAGGAGTAGTAAATTATGGAAAATTCGGAAGAATCTTGAAAATTCGAATGAGAATAACATTTTTAATAATCGTAAACATACATATTAATAATTTGTAATATTTTAAATTGTTATAGAACAAATCCAGTTGGAAATAAGTGAAACTATATGATAAATTAAGAACGTGTACACGAAGTTAGTGCAGCTGCAGTTAATAACAAGCATAAATTTTTTTGTTATAGGAAAGGGACGTCCCAATAATAGAGCTCAATAGTTACTGATGGAAATAAAACTATCATTGCATGAATAATATATGAAATTAATAACTATTTCTTTTTCTCTCTCTCTTTTTCCAAAAAGAAAAAAAAAAAGGTGGGCAAACTCACGCTTACTGTGGGGGTGAAAGATGAAGGGATAAAGTGTCTGACGAAACAACGGAATCCTGGTTATCTTTAAAAAGTATTGAAACAAGATGAAAGGACAAGGCGTCTGACGAGACAACGAAACCCTGGCTATCTTGGGAAAATATTGAAAGAGTGAAAAGGAAAAACACGATTGTTGTTTACTATTAGCAATAGTTCCTTTCCAGAAAATTTTTTTTTGTAGTCTCTCAAATAGTCGCTGCCTTCTTAGGAATGCAGTAACAACAAATATGAACGGTCATCAGGTTTGATAAACTCCCTGATCTTCGAAATTTTTTTTTATGTAAATAAATAAATAAATAAATAAGAAGTAGGTAAATAATAATGATAATGGTCAAGTGAACAGTTAAACAATTAGAAGAATAGTAAGATTATGAAGAAACTAAAAATAGATATTCGGAAATAATCAGACAAATAGGCAAAATATTAAGATAAATTGATAACTGAATTAGAAACAAAGTAAGAAACAAATTGAAGGAATAAATAATCTCTAATTTATTTATCCCTTCAAGTGGGATAACATTATACATAATAAAAACATAAACACGTAGAAATAAGTATTAAATAAATCATAGTTCCAAAAATAAGAAGTAGTCGATAATTAATAGAAAGTAATTTATACAAATGTTTAATTGTAATTACCAGCACCAAGCAACAAGGAGGGTCAACAACAAGATGATGCCGGCAAAATATATCAAGTGCACTTACCTCGTAACTCAAGTACAATCGTTCGCAGACAATGATGTGGTCTATGCACCAGGTGGGAGGAATTTTGGAGTCAGACAGGAGCTCATCAAGGGAGAAATGGAAGGTGTACAACCAATAGAAGGTGTCTCCTGCATAGTAATATACCAGAACCTTCACAGAAATAGTGAGACGCTCTAGTGCATGAAATGTTACACGGGAGAACGGGATCCAAACAGCGAAGAAATATTAATATTAATGCATAATTAACAACTGTGGTTCGAACATGGAGCAAGCATCAGTAAATGTGCACGCTGCAAAAAAGAATTGATGAAACGACATTGGACTACACGAACTAATCATCCAGTCAACCACCTCATCATGATTTCCGCGGAGTACATCACCTGCCAATACACTGTGACGCAAGATCCAAGGTGGGAAAAATTTGATGTCATTTACTCTCCAAAAAGAGATCATCTCGATGCTGTCAATTTACTGAAACAATCACGGTCGGACGACATCCAACCAATGCCGGGGATCGAGAACCTAACTCTATACCGCAGTAAAAATAGGTATGCGGAGACGTTCTATTGTATCAACTGCTA
>MKYW01000038.1:183207-195101 GCA_015776835.1 Aphidius ervi
CACTAAATTTATCAGACACTAAATATAAATAAGTTGATATGTATAGAATACTACTATAGAAAGTATAACACTAAATTTATCAGACACTAAATTTAAATAAGTTGATATGTATAGAATACTACTATAAAAAGTATAACACTAAATTTATCAGACACTAAATATGTATAAGTATGATAAGTAGAAAATACTACTATCATAATATGTTTATCATAATAATTATGATGGGTGATAAAAGATATATTCACTGTAATATGGAACGAGAAAGAGGGAGTATAACTGTCAATTTTTATTCGCAGATTTTTGTTTTGGATTTTTTATTCATATTCATTAAACAACAACATATATATATATATTTTTATAATATTATATTTTTATATTATAGTATCACCAACAATGTAGAATTCTTATGATCCAACTATGAAAAAATCAATCAGAAAATAATATATATTCATCTCAAGATTTTGTTTTTTTATCTATATTTTCTTTTCTTGGATGGATTTTTCAGAGCTTTTTTATTTGGCATGCAAGATTCAGTCATGGATCTTGTTTGACGACGGTTCGGATATTGACAGGATATTTCATGTCCGTTTTCGCTTGAACGAACATTATTTTCGTAGTTGTTTGTATCTTCATCTGCTTTTTGGTCTTCATCTTTATTTTCATCTTCATTTTTATCTTCATCTTCATCCGTCGAGTCGACGTCTGCCATCACTTCAAAACTATAATCTGCAAAACAAAGAAACAAAGCGTTTTATCATTCAATTTCTAACAGATTTTTCGAAATTGGTAGTTTTTTCCATTTAACTAAAAGATACCTATGGATTTTTTGTCGTTTTTCCATGCTGCAATTGCCTCAAGAAATTCTATACGGTTAAGTCTACCAGCTTCTAGTTTATCTTCACATGATTTTATGTATTTACTTTTCGCTGCATCAAATGTGCTGTTTGTTTGAACGAATCTTCCTTCATAGTCACGAGTGACTTTACCTTGATAAATACAAAGTTTTTCTGAAATACATTTAATAAATTAAAATGATGATTTAAAAAAACGCCGGGAGTAGATTTTTTAAAAATCTTGAACAAGAATTAAGTCAAATAGTGTGAAGATTGAATATCTATAATATCTATTAATAAATAACAGAAAGTATAACACTAACTTCATTAAACACTAAATATGTACATAAATTATTAAAACGAAAAGAGGTCAGCACTAAATTCATGAAGCACTTAATATGTATATAGCTCATCATTAACGATAGCTGGGTCAAACACTAAATATATAACACACTAAATATTATAATAATAACTTCTAAATTGGAAAAAGCATAACACTAAATTCGTTGGACTCTAAATATGTACATAACCTTTTAATACAAAAAAGGATAACACTAAATTCATCAAGCACTAAATATTATACAATTTATTATTAACGATAGCTAGGCTAGCCACTGAATGTGTTTATATTGCATTGTTAATAACCGTTAATTTTTTTATCAGTCCCCGACTTTAGAACCAACTGCATTGAAATAAAATTGATCGAAGTGCATTTAAAATAATAATAGATTCTTACCTATGAATTTCCAAGGGTAAGGGTGGCGTCCAAAGTACAAGGTCATGTCCTTATTGCGACTTTCACTGAAGTTATTAGTCGCGTTCGTTTTTTTATAAACTGACCATACTTCCGGTGGATACGTCGCATTATTTATCCAACTCTTCTCAACGTAATCCATGTACTTTTTCAATCGTTCACGTGATTCAATTGATAAATTTTTTTGCAACGATTGAAGAAGACTTGTATCAATTTTTTCTGGTGGTAAATATGGCAACAGTTGAACTAAGCGGAGTACATCACTTATTTCTTTTCGGCGATTTATTATTTCCTCAGTTTCGTTTATATTTTTTTTAAAGTCGACAAGTGCTCCTTTTTTTTTGGCTTGTTTGGTATGTGCCTAAACAAAATAATTTGTTGAGAAAAATCTTGTTGAGGACTAATTAAATCATTTTTCAGGGTTTGTAAGATTAAAGCGTTTGTAAAACTAGAAAGCAATTAAATTTTGATAAATTCTTGAATGAATAAGTGCACATACTTGCATATAGTGGAATGCGCATGTTACAATCAACAAATCAGAGTGATTTTTTTTTATGGCGTTATGGACAGCAACTTCGTAATCCATGTGGGCCTGTATCTTTAAATCTTTCAGCTCCGGAGCTGATTCGTTAAAGACATAATTAAAGACTGCGTCATATGCTTCAGTAGTTCGTCGTTCCATTAATATGTAATTAATAGGCCACGCCTATAGAGTCCAGAAAATAACCATAATTAATAATGCATGAAATAGGGCATTCCATTACTTTGACATGTTTTCAGTGTAAACGACGGTAACAACATTTACAGATAGAAAAGTGATAGAAATTGCAAATTACATTTAGCTCGATAAGGACACTAAATTGTAATAAAATACTGATATTTAATGAATAAAATTATCTGAGAAAAATGGCATAATCAAAATTCAAGAGAACACTAAAATACAAAGCAATTAGGTGTATAAACATGACAAAATTTTTGAGACACTAAAATTGTATTATGGAGTTAATTTAATAGATATACAAATACTAAAATTCAATGACACTGAAATTTCATGAATTATAAAATAAGGCAATAATGACAACACTACTATTGACATAAGCCAAACGAGAGTTAAAGCACTTACATGGTTATGTGATGCTGCTTGCATAATGTATGTCTGACATGCAGCAACTTCACTCATAGTTATGCTAAATGTCCCATCAGTAAATATATGCACACTAAACTCTTGGTTCTCCAAAACTGATCGAACAAATTTTCTGTCAGCAATAATAATTACCGTGCTAGTTGGTTCGGCCAGTGTATCGTCAGTAATTTCATTTCCCTAGTACCAAAATTATAATTATATATATATAATTTTGAGTTTAAATAGTTATAATTCATGACGTGGATTTTTACCTGTGATAGTTTCGAATTTTTTGGCCAACTCTTTTCTGCAACGGTTATTACTTTTGCTGTCATTTCAGAACCTTCCTTTCCATCATCGTATTTCAGCATTGCTTTTCCTTTATCCGTTTGAAGTAACTCACCAAAATGTTTGAGTGATGTTGGGCGTTCAGGATATTCTTTCGACTTTATTCTTTTAGCTTTTCGTTGGACATCCTTGAACGTTAATCCACCAATATCTTCAGTTCTATTAAAAATTAAACTTATTTTTTAACGAATTCTTGAGGGAAACTAATAAAGGTTCTGTTTATAGACGCTCATGCAATATTATCAAAAAAAAAAAAATGACTCATAATATTCGTTTTTTATATTTCTTGATTGGAATAAATACCCAGTGACTGCAAACATTCATATCTTTATTCATCGAGATTCATAAAAGTAATTTTAAAAAATTTGAATCGTATCGAGTTATTCAATATTTGAATTTTCATCTTGAGTAACAAACACTGAATTTAAAAAAATATAATCGATAATATCATTGATTTTCACTCAACACTAACTCCCAAAATATTTTAATAATAAATGTACTTGCTCAAATAAGATGATATTAGTCTTATAATATATGGATGATATTAGTTTTTACAATAACAGAAAGTATAAAACTAAATTTATAAGATACTAAATATAAATATATATATAAATTATCATGAGTGATAACTGGACTGAACACTGAATATATGACACTAAATTTGATAATGGCAATTTTCATAATAATAGAAAGTACAACACTAGATTTATCAGATACTAAATATAAATATATATTTAAGTTATCATTAGTGATAGCTAGACCAAACACTAAATATATAACACTAAATTTGATAATGGTAGTTTTCATGATAACAATAAGTACAACACTAGATTCATCAGATACTGAATATAAATTATCATTAGTGATAGCTACACCAAATACTGAATATGTGACACTAAATTTGATAATGGCAATTTTCATAATAATAGAAAGTACAACACTAGATTTATCAGACACTAAATATAAATATATATTTAAGTTATCATTAGTGATAGCTAGACCAAACACTAAATATATAACACTACATCTGATAATGGTAGTTTTCATGATAACAATAAGTACAACACTAAATTCATTAGACCCTAAATATAAATATATATATATATATATATATAAATTATCATTAACGAATGGAAATTCTTCAAAAAAGCATTAAAAAAGTGTATTTTTCAAAAAGAAATTTGAAGAAAAAAAAATATTGTACTGACCGGAAATCGTTCCGTAATCTGTTGAACATTTGTACTGGCTTTTCAGTAGTTTTAGTTGTTGTCAATGTGTCCAGGAACAACTTTATTAATTCGCTTTTGCCTGCAAGCGTTGGATCAGAAAAACATACAGCGAGATTATGTTCAGTTGCAGAATCTTTAACTACAGCTACTTGATTATCCCTTAACGATACAGTCAACCTTCCATTGCATTTTTTAGTAGAACAAGTTACACGTCTGTAAATGAGGTTTATAATGAGTTGCGAAAAATATACAAAATTAATTTTATTCTATTATTCATAAAACATTCATTTTTTCAACAGTAAGATTGAAGGAAAATTAAAATTTTTTAGTGTCTTCAATGTTTTCAGTGTTCGTACTATTATTTATAAATGCATAGAAGCGTATATTTATATATTGATGTGTCAGTTGATAAGTACATTACTTCGAAGCAATTTATCAATATCTAATCGTGAGAATTATGTTTTGTATTTCGATCAATTTTTGTGTTGAAATCGAAAAACGCCTTCATGTATATATAAAAATATTTTAAACACTAAAAATATCGTAAACAGTTGAAATGTTAGAAACACTAAAAATGGACACTTAAAAAATCTTGAAATATTATTTCCATTTCAAAGGGTTTATTTTCTTGTTTATTCACTTGAGATGACGACATCTAAATGAATATCGATCCCTGTTGGATATATTCATATATATAAAATATAATTTATATATATTATAAAAATTATAAAAATTTCATTTTCAAACTTACATTGTCCCGTTGGCATTTGTTTCTTTATGGCGATAATGCCGGCCGTCATATACGAGTGATTGATGTTTTTTATATGTTTTTTTAATGTTTCCTGATTGTTGATTGACTTGAGCTGTTTCACTTTGGTTTAAATTCATATTTAAATATTTTTACACAAAAAAAAATATAAAAAAAAAAAANGAAAAAAAAAATATTCGTAAGATAGAAAAATAATTAAATATATTAAAACTTTTCCAATTTCTAACTTTTATTTCGCGATAACGAAAAAATCTATAATGAAGCGATGCTGATTAAACAACGTATTCAAAAGTAATGCAAAAGACACGAGCTCATACAAGGATTGTTCTCCCACTCATATCGATTTTTTTTTTATTTGCTACATATATGTTTTTCTCAGAATTTGTATCATGATAGAAATTTATATTCGCGCTCTGTCATGCCTTTTCTTCTTGCATGTTTCTTCTTTCTTACAATGATGCTTGAAAAAAAATTTTTTAGTTCTTAGAAATAACAAAAAAGAAACAAATTTATACTCACTTTAGGGTGACTTCAAATTGTGGCAAGAATTCTCATTATGGCGAATAACACTAACACTGAAAAAACGATCACTATGTCCAACACTAAAGTTGAAATGAAAAATACTCCAAAATATTATAAGAACTGACGAATAGCTCAGAAAAACTTATCTTTCGAAAATATATAGAATAACTCTATATATTATCTATCGAAATCTATATATTATTTATTATTTTTTTTGCAATTAATCAATAACAATTAATAAGATTTACAACAATTATTCCAATTTTGTATGGCAAATATCGTTAAGGAATTAATGAAGAAAAATCGTAGCTAAGGAAAGGATGTTTTTGAAGTGAAACTTCTTTAGAATGGGTAGTTAAAAAAAAAAACAAAAGATGGGTGCAACGAAAGTAACGCAATGAAGGTAGTCAATTATGATTAATTTATTAATTTATTTATATATTCATCTTTTGTNTTTCCATGGAAATTTATAAAGAATTGATTTAGCCAAAGAAATTAACACGTAAGCAACATCCTTTCTTTGAATAAATTTTTTTAATTTATCATCTAACTTGAATAAATTAATAAGTGAGCTACATCCATTTCTTAGCCATTAAAAAGCTTTTTATTTCGTTGAAATAATTATTTGATGATGAAATTCTTCCGTAATAACAATTTTCTTAAATATACTTATTAAATAATGTATTATAAACAATAACCTTTTATTAATTAGTATAGATCGTCATTGTAGATAAAATGAAATATTTAAAATCACCCGCGCAAACGGTGATTAGCTCTGGTAAGCTCAGCCTTTTTTAGTTAGGAATCCGGTTAGAATTGCTAAAAAAATAAAAAACCGGTCAACAACCCTACTAGCAGCTTAATTCAGCGCCGCTAAAATGTTTTGGCGCTTTATTTTTTTATTCGATGTGCGCGAGTAGCGGTAGAAAATTGAAGCTCAATGCATCAAAAAAGAGTGAGAAAAAAGATATTTGACCGTTATTATTTGTCATATTTGTCACGTAGTTGATATCCGTACGCGCTTCAGGGTAGACCCTCAACTCAACAAAAAAACAAAAGAAGAAAAAAATAGTGCAGCATAAAGAACGTTTTTATTATCATTTTATTTTTTTTTTTTTGTATATTTTAAGTGCAAATTAAATAAAAAATGGATTTCACAGAAGAAAGTGAAACAATTCGGAACGAAACATTTGAGTCTTGGAATGAATATGTCCAAGAACGTGAAAAAATTGATCGAAATCAATACGTGAAATACAATTGTGCAACAGTTAATGTGACTAATAAAAAAAGGGCTGAAGGTACAAAATTGTCACCATCATTACAAGTATATTACGCTCAAATGAAATGTCAAGCATACAAAGTACAAGATCCAGCCAAACCATTGAGGTAAGTTATTCTGTTTCTTTTGTTTTTTTTTTTTGTTTTTTTTTTTTTTTTTTCAGGAACGCTNTTTTTTTATTCTCAATGTCAACCGGGGGAGGTAATTTAATAATTTTAGGGTTGATTCTTTCATGATTAATTTTAATAAATTGTCATTCTAAAACAAATATAAAAAATAAATTTATTTTGTTCTTCTGTTATTGCAATCTGTTTTTATTTTTTTAGTGTTGAGTTGATAGCAGAATTTTATTATTTTAGTGTTGAATTGCTTTTTTTTTTATTTTTTCGTTGGTCTTCTTGGGTTTTTTATTTCTGATTATAGAAAAAAATTGTAGGATAAATATGACATTCTACTTAATGCGCGTCACTAGACAGCAAATCATTGTAAATTTGTTCACGTATATTGAATCCGATATAAACTGTTTTTTTTTTTTGTTCAAATATAAATTAAAATTAAATTGTGAAATTTAAAATCAATTTCTAGAAGAAAAATTAACGTGCTATTATTTTTCAAATATACTATATAAATTTTTTCAATTGATCACACTGAAGGATATTGCATATACGGTGAGTGTTGTTGTTAATTAATTTTATTTTTTGTTTAAATAATATACCTACTACTAGCTATTTTTATTATTAATATACCTACTACTAGCTATTTTTATTATTAAATTATTAAAATTTTTGGTATGCATTATCGGCTTTTTTTTTTTTCTCTCCCCTTTTATTTTTATAAAATTTTCATACTTTTTTTTTTTTTTTTACTTTGTCTACTCTCTCTCCCCCTTGCGCATGATCCGTGTATTATATTATGATTCTTATTTTTATGGTGTATTTGTTGGTAAATTAGTGTCAATTTATTTATTGTTAATTAATTAATAATTATTATAAATTGGATTAATTTTTTNCATACTTTTTTTTTTTTTTTACTTTGTCTACTCTCTCTCCCCCTTGCGCATGATCCGTGTATTATATTATGATTCTTATTTTTATGGTGTATTTGTTGGTAAATTAGTGTCAATTTATTTATTGTTAATTAATTAATAATTATTATAAATTGGATTAATTTTTTATATAGATGGCACAAGAAATATTAGAACTCTTCAGGTCCGAAAATTCCGTTCATATATTGACCGAGAGATGGACGAGGATAGGGAATGCTGAGGCAGTAAAAGAGATCCACGAAATTTTAAAGAGTTTAAATCTCCCGGCAAGACAAACGGATCAAATTGCTGAAGCAAATCGCGACATCATTTGCCGTATTTTTAGAAAAATATATAAAATAGTTCACACCGATAAAAATAATCAATTTATAGAATTAAGTAAATCTGTTGGAAATATAAAAACAAATTGGTTGAAGAGATGTAAGTGTCTTTTATAATTATTTTTATTATTTAATTTAAAAAAAAAAAAAAAAGTTACGTGTTTCATATCAACTAAATTTATTTATTTTTCAGATGGAATATGTGACGTTATAACCCTGGATGAAACTCCTCCTCCCTCTCCAGTACGCAATTATCCTCCCCCCTCTCCAGTACGCAATTCTCCTCCTCCCTCTCAAGTACGCAATTCTCCTTCTCGTTCTCGCTCTCCTTCTCGTTCTCGCTCTCCTTCTCCCTCACTGGTTGTAATTGATAAACGCATTTGTGACGGTATAAATTACCTGGAACAAAAGCAGCTAAAAATCCATGCCAATATTCTTGTCGAATTAAGAAATAATGAGAAAGTTATTTTCAACGAATTAAAAAAAAATAAGGAAATTCTTTCACAAATTTTAAAAGAAGTAACAGCTAAACAATTACCATCATCATCATCAACTATACCATCATCATCATCATCATCATCAACTATACCATCATCATCATCAACATCATTATCAACATCAACTACACAACCAAAATTTAAGTGTAACACATGTAAAAAATCATATTCAACTCGTTATAATTTGAACAGACATCAAAAAACGTCACAAACTTGCAATAAAGCAGCAGCAAGAGTTCAATGCGAATACTGCGGTAAAAGTATATCACGATTAGACTTGCTAAAAAGGCATCATAGCATTTGCAAAAACAACTATAATGCCTTTTTAGCATGAACACATGTAAATGCACACATGTAAATGCTGCTCAATTACAACATTATTTTTTTTTAATTTACGTTTTTATTATTTACGATATTTAATTTACGATATTAAATATTTAATTGATCTTTGACACAATATAACAAATTCCATTGATAAATTTAATGTCTATCATTTTATGACTTTTTGTATTAGTAGTGCTAAAATACTTGAACAATAATCTACGTTAAATATTATTATTTTAATAACATATTTTTGTTTTTATAAAGGATTAAAAACATTCAGTATTTTTTGTTTCTTATTAGTTACTAATAATATTTGTGTTTTTCTATCAATAAAAAATGAGTTAATTTTTATTAAAAAAAATGTTGTTATTTATTTTCTCATTTGATCAATTTGCGTTTGAAATAAATTTACTTGTAATTGTTGTAATAAAACGTAATTAACAGCATGATAAAATGATTGTATTTTTGAAATGTTTTCATCATTACATTCAGCAAAATGTTGTCTAGATGAACGATTTTTCATTGGCTTCATTTTTCTTTTGATAAAATAAATTAAAAAGTTATACAATTATTTAGATATGTTAAATTAATTAATTAGTTAAATAAAATTCTTTTAATTCATCAGTCTTTTTCCTGAAAAATAAATGAATATAAATTATATTTCAATTAATTAGATAATAAATTTATACCTACTTACATTTATTGTTATTATTTATTAAAAATGTTTTGTATTGTAAAAATAATTTTAATCATGCCTGGTTAATCTTGATTCATGATGAATCCTTAAAACAGTTGTAATAAAATAATATAAAATCTAAAAAAACAAAAGACAAATAAACAAAAATAACTGTTTTTTAATTATTAAACAAAACCATCAAATTTTATATCAGTCTCTTTTTTATTTTGTTGTTGTTGTTTTTTGTTTTGTGGGAGACACACATTATTTTTTAATCGCCTCTCCAAAACACAACACACTTCAAAAAAAAAAAAAATAAAAAAAAATAAAGAGAGCGGGTGGGGCTGTGGACCAGCTGGTAGGATTGAAGAGGGAATCCCAGTTGAGTAAAAATAAAGTAAACATCATACTTTCACCGGTATTAACCATAAAATATATTTATTTAATTAATTATTAACTTGTTATTGTGTTGACAAGATCAACAATAGCAAATAATAGATGAATTGATTTATAAAAAAATTAACATTGTCAATTTATTTTTGTAGTGATCTGGATTGTTAACAATAAACAACATGATGCTGGAGGCAATGAATGAGATAACCGGTCAAATTTTTGAACAACTTTGGCCAATTAAAATTAATGTAAGTTGTTTATTTTTAAATTAAAATTCTAAATTATTTAATTAATGAGGAAATTATTTACAGTTTGATGAAAACCTGACAATTGATAAATTAAAGAATAAAATTTACAATGAATTTATGATTCCAAAAAAGTCTCAAAAATGGATTGCTGGTAGAATTTTTGATGACTTAGATGAGGTGAAAGTAAGCAAAGACAGCACTACTTATAATAATTCAATATTTCTTATTGTCTCTGCATCACCAGGTAATTTTTAGAGTCAATTTGAAATATATTTTTTTATTTGTTTAAATTAATAATATAAATTTAATAATATTTTTCTTTAGTTGTTGAAATTTGTGATAAAATCATTGAAGAAAAAGAAGTAGAAGAAGAAAAAAAAGAATGTGCAAGTACAAAAGATACTGAACAAGAAGATGTTGGTGTTGATGATAAATCATTATTGACTGTAAATATAATTAATGATATTCAAAAAGAAAATGTAAATTGCCAAGAAGAATTATTAAATGGTGATTCTCAATTAACTGACGATACAATAATCAACAATAGCAAGTAATAAATGTTTTATAAAAAATTAACATTGTTTGTGAATTTATTTTTGTAGTGATCTTGATTGTTAACAATAAACAACATGATGCTGGAGGCAATAAATGAGATAACCTGTCAAATTTTTGAAAAACTGTGGCCAATTAAAATTAATGTAAGTTGTTTATTTTTCAATTAAAATTCTAAATTATTTAATTAATGAGGAAATTATTTACAGTTTGATGAAAACCTGACAATTGATAAATTAAAGAATAAAAATTTACAATGAATTTATGATTCCAAAAAAATCTCAAAAATGGATTTTTGAAAAACTCTACAATGTCGTAGTTAACATACAATCAGGTTATAATTTCCTTTACCAGGTCACGTTGGCTTTATAATTATCCAAATAAATTAATAAAAAATATCTACTAAAATTGAGTAATAAATATTCAATTGCACATTATCAAGATGAAATTTGCCAGCATTGATTTGCTTGATAAGAATATTTTAATTAAAATATTCTCATATTTCTCAATAAAAGAGATAATTAAACTGAAAAAAGGTAATATATAATAATTAACATATTTATTAATTTATTTCATTTAAATAATTAACTTAAAAAAATTATATATTTCAGTTTGTAATAATTGGAAAAGTTTAAGCACATTGGTATTGAGTAATATTAAAACATTTGATACTTCTGATGACTATTTTATGATGAAAAATTTTGGAGTAAATCCTCCAACACTGTCAGACTTGGAACAAATATTATCACATTGTGGAAACTTTTTGACAATTTTAAAACTACATCACAATGGTGACTCTGTTGTAATGCCACTGGTTGCAAAATATTGTCAAAATCTCATTGCCAAAGATTTTATTGATGCTTTTGTTTCAATGAAAAAATTAAAAAGCATCAAAATGACCAACTGTCACAGTGTCATGTGGGGTTCAATGATGCTCAATGATTGTTTCATCAATACACTTGACGATGATAATGTTGATGAT